>JBAMJV010003584.1:12500-167347 GCA_037951105.1 Echinarachnius parma | reverse complement strand
GACATAAACATCACACACAAAGTTCATGTACGTGTATGGACTGTATCAAATGTACACAATGGTATAATTGGATCCACGTGTGCTAAATATCATGCCTGTGGCGTGAACTTTCGGTTTGCAGTGAAGCATAGTTTGCATTCGGCTGCATGGGGGAGGGAGGGAGGGAGCTACCTCCACGCAGCGTAAAAAAGTGCATGCACAAGAGAAACCGGGTCTACAAGCGCTATGAGTATCTATGACTCACGTTGAGATGGCGATCTAAATTCTGCTGCTCGATGGAAACCAGAGCGTTTCCAGTGGGAATTGTAAACTTACGAAGCAAGCCATTCATCACAGGTTACAACACAATGGTGTTACTGTAAGGGGGAGGGGGTATGAAAGTTGCTGTACATACTAGACATCTAGTACTACTGCACTATAAGAAACTGTTTGTCAATTGAACACAGTGGGAATTGAAAAACTTACGAATCAAGCTATTCATATATTACAACACAATGGTGTAATGGGGTAGAGGTGTTGGGGGGGGGGGGGGGGGGGGAATCCCCGGTTGATGTGTTAAACGCACTGCACTGCTATCTGAAACTGTCTGTCAATTAATTACATGTAAGTGGGGAATGTTGTACATAACATTAAGAAGCAAGCCATTCATCAACCCATCAAGGACGGAGTCCCACATATTTGTGGGTTGGTAGTCCTACACTTCAGCAAGAAGATAAAAAGTTATATGATGTATACAAGGAGAAAGAGCATACATTTAGAGCCCTGTTTTGTTATTCTACATGCACCTGCTTCAGTTATTTTGTTATGATTTTTATTATTGCGTAGATCGCTATAATTTAGGAAAATCCTTGAATTGGCAACACATTGTGATATTTTAAAAACAGATTTTGGCGTTCAAATTGGCAAATTTGCGGCAAAGTCACTTCATATTTGTCTCTTAATTGTAATTACTAAATATTTTCCACTATTTTTATGTCATTAAAAGGTCGATAAAAATTAGGAGGTTGCCAATTTGTAGAGGAAAACAATGATCAATTTTGCCTTAAAATAGCTCTCGTCCTTGATGGATTAACAAAATGGTGTGCGATTGGGGAGTGGAGGGGGTAGGGGGCATAAAGGTTGCTAGGTACAACATACAATGTACATGTACTGCACTGCACTGCTACCTGATACTGTCTGTCAATGAATAGTTGTGTCCAGTTTCATACAGAGAGAGTATTCCAGACCATCATACTACAAAGCAAGCTGTAGCAAGCCATGCATCCATCGCAGAACAATATTAGTATAATGGGGGAGGGGCATACAGAGTTGCTGTGTCACACATACATTGTACATGTACTTTCGATCACTGCACTGCTACCTGAAACTGTCTGTAAATTGTAAAAAACAGTCCAGTCCATTTACAGAGTAGACTGATGTACTACAGTATAGAGCAAGCCGAAGCAAGTCATTCATCACAACACAGTAGTATGGGGGAGAGGGGCGGGAGGGGGTGGGAAGGGGCATGGAGAGTTTCTGTATCAAACATACTGCACCGGACTGCTACCTAAAACTGTCGTCAAATGTCAATTGTAAATACAGATGGAGTCCAGTTACAGAGTAGACTGATGTACATGTACTATAGAGCAAGCAGACGCTAGTCATTCTTCACAACACAGTAGTATGGGGGAGAGGGGGAGGGAGAGGGGAGGGGGAGGGGAGGGGGAGGGAGAGGGAAGGGGAAGGGAGAGGAGAGGGGGGCATGGAGAGTTTCTGTATCAAATATACTGCACTGGACTGCTACCTGAAACTGTCTGTCATGGATACAGGCGGTACAGTAACAGAGTATTACAGACTGATGTACTATGGGGAGGGTGGAGAGGGGGGGGGGGGGCATGCAGAGTTTCTAGATACTAAGCACACTGCACACTGCTACATGAAACTGTCTATCAAAGTACAGTAGTGTCCAGTTACATACATGTAGTATTACAGACTGACATACTATTAAAAGCAAACAGAAAGCCAGCCATTCATAACAACATGAGGCATTGTGGGAGAGTGGGTGGGGGCCGGGGGGGGAAGGGGGGGGGGGGGAGGGGTATGTAGAGTTTCTGTACTAAAATGCACAGCAACGCTATCTGAAACTGTCTGTCAATGAATACCTGTAGGTGTGTAGAGTTACAGTCTAACACTACAGTCTGATGTAATACATGTACACATGTGCACAATAAATCATAGTTAATAGCCATATGTCTGTCTGTACTGTACATTTACATGTAAATCTTTTGTGCTGGATAATAAATTACAATGTACATTACATGTATTGGACCATAATGTTTCTTATAAAGTACTCTCAATTGCAACCAACATAAATTACATAATGTATACATACAACCACAGTATACACATTGTGTAATTCTTCAAAACACTCAAAAGTGAACGATGGTGCTCAGCATAATACAAAAATTCATACACTGGGGGACAGGATACAAGTTTGCTTATCAATTATGTTCTGCACAGTTTAATTTTTACTTGCCTGCTTGCCAAGGGCAAGTAAAAATTGGTGATGGGCAAGTACAAATTTCATAATTTGTCTAGTTTGCTTGCCCGATCGGGCAAGGTAAATAACTGCTCATCTACGAGAGAACAATTTAATTTCAGAGGGAAAGTACATTTTTTATTGGGGCAAGTCATATTGCAAATTTCTTTTATTTTACTTGCTTATAACGGGCCAATACAGAGAAAATTGGAGGCTTTAAATTTACTTACCGGATTCAGCTATTTCATGTAACCGAAGCATGGCATAAGTGGGCTCTTGATCACTGGGAAGAAAATAAAAGACAATTTATGCATTATTCATTTAATTTTCTCTTACATGTATTCTTCAAACCTACATGTACATGCCCAGTAACAATTGACAAGTTCTATTTCTCGACATTCACTTGTTGCTAAAAAGCAAATGCATGAATACGAATACTTACAGTTAAATGTTAAATGTAAGCTCTAACATTACAAAGTATTCTATCAAATACAATGTTCTGACATAAAACGTAAGTTACATGTTATACAGCAAAGTGCAGCTAGCAATAATAAATGTGCCATAGATCAGACCAATTACTGTAAATGTTGGTTAAGTTTGAGGTGCAATAATTTTCGCCGATTTCGCGCCTGAAGTCGGCGTCCGCTAATATTAGAACCAGCGAATATAAATGGGCGATTTACAATGCCTGGTGAACACTGTTCTCGGCCGCGAAATCAAAAACCAGAGAATGTGTTTTTGTGTCGCTCAGCGCGAAATATTAATCGCGTGAAAAATAACAACTTTTACAGTACACAAATACCCAATGACAAATTTATTGATCATAGACATTTATACAATTTACCCAAAATTATCACTGGACAATAAAACCTAGGACAATTACCCACAAGTTCAGGTATTCTAGAGGCTATTAAATATCCCCCTCCTTATGACAATTACACTTTTATTAATACTTTTAAAAACAAACACTTGATGACCATTACCCACAGATAATTACACTTTGTGGAACAATTATCCCCCCCCCCCCCCACCCACCTCCATACATGCAAGCACACACACACACCCACACACACAAAATTTGTTATCTTTGCTGTGAAATATACTGTTTATCACCTGACTTAGGCAAATACAGTACATGCCGCTGCCAGGAAATATTTTAGTATATTTCATGGGTATATCTCACCCCAGCAATTCGCAGCAACGTAAAGGGGCTGTACACATACCGTACCCGCTACTTCCAGCGCGTACCGTTACTTGTACTTGTACACTGTACATGCATGTCAGGTGACTCTCGCGGGCGAGGTGCAACGGATTTTGACAGTCAGATGATAAAACGGTTATTACCATTTGTTGTCGGGGAAAATCACGGACTATTCCTACCCTCGGGATTTCAAATGCTATTTCGTGAAGAAAAATAAGTCCCTCGACTTCGTCTCGGGACTTATACTCTTCCCTCAATAGCATTTTAAATCCCTCGGGGATGAAATATTCCGTGCTATCCCCTCCACCGCCATGTACAGTAATAACTGTATATTATCCAACAACACAATCAGTAATCAAAAAAAAAAAACTTTCCCCCCCCCCCCCCGACTACATGTACCCCTAGGACAATTTAACAATTATCCACTGTCTCCCGCCCCCCCCCCCCCCCCCCCCTCCTGCTACCCCCCAACCTCACAAAAACCACAGACTGAGAAATTATGTGAGATAGGAGAGAACCAAGAGTCAATCTCATGGGGGGGGGGGGGGCAATTTGGGGGGTCATGATTCCCAGTGGCATAGCGCTGGGGGGGGGGGGGGGGGGGTGGGGGCATGGGGGAACATGTGCCCCCCCCCCCCCCCCTCCCAACTAATTTAATGACAAAACAATATATAAAACATTGGGGGATACGTGGAAAACCTTCACAAGTTAAAGAAATAAATAGAGTGTGCTGATTTCGGTTTAACAAGTTTAACATGTAAATGTTCAAGGTACTACAAAATATGCAGCTTGGAAAAATGAAAGTCTAACCTACGTAAGTGGTGATACATGTTATGTTATTGCTTTCAAAAAAGAATATCATGAGAAGATTCAGAAGAATATTCAATGGACTAGAATTTGTAATGTTTTTCTTTGCTTGGGGCCACAAAATGTAGGTTACCACTAGAATTTGACAAAATAGCCCCCATGAAATCAGTACGGTACATGTAGCCCCTAAAATTACCATCTATAGGGTATAATGTGAAATATTTTGTGATATCCATCAGATTTAAAAAGTAGCCCCCTAAAATTATAAATTAATTTCTGCATTTACAAACGATAGATATTATGAAAACAAAGTGAGAGAGCATTATTTTCAACCATTAAAATTACAAAAAAAGTAAAAGAAAATTACATAACAAGAGCAGTTCAACTGTGCGTAGTAGAAAAATATGCCTCCGCCTTATAAGGTGACAATTGACTGCATGACTTATAATTATAAAAAAAAGACCTCATACTTTGTAACAAAAATCTACTTAGAACTCTAGTTCTCACATACATCCATACATTTTGTACATGTACCTCGTATATTGCATAAGCATGGCACAGGTTTTGGTTTTCCGAATTTTTCTGAATTGTTAAAAATGATTGAAATTTTTTAATTTTGAAGTCTTCGTGGGAGAGTTTCAACTGTGTACAAAGTTAAAGTGCATGAGTTAGCAAATATCACTTTGCATTTTCACTCATTACTCGGCCATATTAACTTTGATTTAACATGGAATTTTCCCACATCACTAAGCGGACATGTATCGGATTACAGAAATATGTTTTATCAACACTTTGTGGTTTTTGCACATGTCAACAAAGTTACAAAGATCCCTTTTTAAAAATAATATTTTGAGTGATGGACAGTACATGTAGGTGACTAGGTGTAATGAAAAATTCATGACATCATAATAAACAAATTTGTCTGCATATTATTGGTACCATGACATTGCATATTTGACAGTAAAAAGGAAGTGCCATTGAAAGAAGATATTTTAATTTTTTAAAGTTATAATTCATTGTTTGTGGTGTGTATGTACATGTACCATACATGTGTAAAAAGGTCATTATAAAACAAGAACCCAACAGTGAGTGACATATTTAACAATGTTATCATTTCAAATTAATTTATCATCTAAAAACAATTGAACCTTAGTCATGTGTACAAACAGTGGCTTTTTTCCCCCCCTGATAAAGGAAATGACACGCTGGAATTTTCTCTTAAGTACTGTTCCTGATAAGAGCATGATCCTGTCACTTCTACTGTAGTTGCATGGGTAACACTCATAATGGAAATAATCAATGTTTTTTAAACCAGTGCTATCAACTGTTTTGAAATTTTGACTGACCACAGTTGGAGGCTGCCACGTTTTCCAACGGTACTGCATGAAACGTCATCTGAGCGCATTTGAGCTTGCACTAACAAAAGCAGGTTATATGTTCCCGCTGAACATTGTTGAATCTGCTGCTTTGTAAGTGGTTATGTAACCCGCTTTTGTTAGTGCAAGGCAGAGATGCCAACCTTCACAAACCAAAAAAAGTATTCTGAGGGGTAAAAAACAGTATTTTGAACAAAAAAAAAGTATTTTCAGAGCTGCCAACCTTTAGAGGCAAAAAAACATATTTTTTCGCGAAGCCAATTCGCACAGCAAAAATACTCTTTACGCGCGCGTTAATATAAAAGTTGGTTCGGTCGATCACACCAGCGTTTGTATTAAGGCTGAGTCATGTCGGTAATTGTCGGAACCGGGTCCCGATAAACTTTTACCGGTCGGGAACCGGTATCCCGATAAATTTTTACCGTCGAAACTCGGACCGGTAAAATCATGCAATCGTGCACGCATCGGCAAAATGCACTGTTTGGGGCTTATATTGCTTTTTTATATGCAAATAACATAATAAATACTGAGGCTTTAATGGATTTACATATCAATCTTTACGGGAAAATAGTTACAGTATCCAGAATTAACTCAGTTTCGCATGAAAAGTTTTTTTTTTTTCGAAGTAAATTCATCGTTTGTTCACCATTGCCCATCGCAACACGGTTCACAGAAACTTAGCCCGCTAGTCTGGGGGAAACATCACATGTACGATCGCTTGTGACTGTGAGCCACTGCATGCCCTTAAAAAGTGGCTATAAATTAGCCTTTTCGCAATCAACACCATTTTGATATTCTACTTACATGATTTCGAATGGCGTTTGACAGAAAAAAAAGAGCCCCGAAACAATGAAAACAAGTTTGTATGAGTTTGTTCGGTTTATTTGTGATATATTTAAAATATGTATCTGGAGTAATAGTTTATCAGGGTTCAACGGAAATTTTGTTGCCGATTTCCGATCGTTTCTATAAAGAGGGAGAAAAAAAAAAAAAAAAAAAAAAAATCTTTTTTTATTTTTTTTTTTTTTTTTTTTCAAAGAAAACATATTTTATTAGGGGAAAACGTACTGCCGTATTTTGCGTGAAAAAACGTAACAAATACGGCAAAAACGGAACGGTTGGCATCTCTGGCAAGGCCAATATGACCTTTCATATGGTACAGTTGGAAAACATTGTAGCCTCCAGTGTTCAGTCAGAGCAGATGATAGTGGTTTAAAAAACAAGGGTTCTTTCTTTTATAAGTGATACCAAGAGGAAATATACTCTTGCATATCAAATGATGGGAATAGAGTACAGAAGCCATGACGTCATAAAAACACTTTTTTGAATTTTCAAATTTGGACTTCATTATTAGAAAGAGCATAACAAATAATGTCCAAATACCAAAAATCAAAGGAATAGGTTACGTATTAGCTGTGATATGCCCATCCGAATGAATTTTACTTCAATGGGCAATCAGTGTTATAAAGCACTGGTTCCTAAATTTATGAACCAGTGCACTATAACACTGATTGCCCATTGACAAAAAAATAATTTGGACGGGCATATCTCAGCCTATACGTAACATATTCCTTTGAATTTCGGTATTTAGACATTATTTGTTATGCTCTTTCTGAAAATGAATTCCAAATTTGAAAATTCAAAAAAAAATGGTTATGACATCATTTATGACATCACACTTCACCACTCTATTATGCTCTTATCAGTAACAGAATTCCACCGTGTCATTCCCCTTGAAGGGGAAAAATAGCCATTGTTTGTAAAAATTTGTAATGTTCAGTCATCAGTAACATCAGGGAATAATTTTCATCCTCAAATTTTATTAGCAATTTCAGCCGATGGATAAATATTTCAAATGAAATTCTGTACACTTCTATGGAAGAAAACTGCTACACAAAAGATATTTTGTATAGCAGTCATGCAAAAATGCATAGCAAATTGCGATGCGATACCAGGAAAATTATTCCCTGAACATTGAGCGAAAATGCCAGCGTTTGGCTCCCCTTTAAAATAAAAGTAATGGAATAGTTATGGTGAGCATGTTTTTTAGCCTAACTGATTAACTAATTATATTGTAGAAATAGTGTAATAAAAAGATTTTGATGGCAAAATCTAAATCCGAGATTACATCAAAGTTTCACAGTCTAAACTTCTTAGTCCGGCTGAGCAGATAAACTTGATCATGAATCAAATGCATACTGCCTCAATGAATTAGAACATTTGATAGCTAAAACTGAGAACATGCAGGTAAGTGATGGTGCATAATTTACTTACCTTTATTGAAGTGTGAATGAAGTGACATTTATACATGTAACTAAATTGGGTTACAAATCTTTGAAAACAATACACATGAAACAAACTTTGCTGATCTGCTCTCACTACTTACTTGTCAACAAGAGTTCTAATGACTTGCAATGTCTTTAGCATGAGAGCATCCACCTGCTCGGTGTCCTCATCATCGGACTCCGATGAACTGTTTTGCCAGTTTTCCGATGAAACGGTCCAGTTATAGGCAGGCTGCGTCGCTGCCACGTTGCTGGAGGCCGGCACAAACCTAGGCGTGCCTTCCGAGACGGGGACCGGAACCCGCATCTGCCTGTTCTGGTTGAGAGACTGCGTCGTCTGCTGCGCAGAGTCATGGTTGGTTGGTTCGCTGTTCGGCTGCGGTGAGGGGAACGCGGTGTCCGAGTAGTGCTCCCCACCCTGTTCCATTGCTCTGCTTCGTCTGTGGTCCTTGCTGATGCAGGAGTTGCCCATGGTCGCACAACGCCGGAGGAAGCGGAAAATCGCAAGCCCAACGTTGGGCCACGTCCGCCGCACGATCGTCTCGCGAAGGACAAGGTAAGAGATCCAAGCCGAGACGATCATGAAGGTGCAAGAGGGGGCAGGCTCAGTAGGTAGAACAGCTCAACATCGTCTCCTCTTTCCAATCCAGTCTCCCTTCTGACACTCGTTTGCAGTCTACTCACTGAACACCTTGCTGGGGAATGAACAATGAAATTATCAGGAATTATTATTTTACATAATACATGTACATTTGTAGATGGTTAAGTCACGTCACTCGAGTGACCTATACATCGGCACCGTAATATATTTCGGACTGTTTTAAACTTTACAAATCATCAAAATTTTATAAAAACTTTACTCACACATCAAGAAAGTAGTGCAGATTCCGATGCGGTTATCAGATTTGCGATTTATATTTCACATTTTGAGATATCGTCCTCGAACTGGCACATTGTTTTTTTTTCGCTGTGCAGATCGCAGAGTTCAAGACATTGAAACCAGCACACCTCTACTCCCATTGACAATGAACGCAACTCACAATTTCTAGTGTGATATTGGCATCATTTCATAAATTTACTTGTAGCAGACGATCTACGCATCATTTCTCCTCAAAACTTTGGCCTGTGCAGTTTTCTAAGTTTCGCGCGCACTATCAGTATCACTATCAGTTGCGCGAATTTTCACAACACGCGCAAAAACAAATTTTACGCGGGGTGCCGATTTCAAAAAGCAGTGCTGATGTGTAGTAAATCTACCATACATGTACATTATGTAACTAACATCATTCATGGCTAGCATTTACAAAGGTGGTTTAAAGGGCAATGAAACCCAAGCAAAATGTTGCTTTCATAGTCTTGAAGAGATTAAGAAGAAGAATCTCTGAAAGTTAGAGCATAATCGGGTAAGAAACAAGAAAACTACGGCTCTTTGAAGATGTCCATTTATTCCTATGGGGAACTCAAATTGGCAACGCACTCTGATAAGTGTATGGACAACTCCCCATATGTTTTGTACACAAATGTTCCCATTTTTACAGTTTTCTTCATAGTCACATTTTTCCATTCCCCCAAGTTGGGGCCCAACTCACCCCTACAAGACAAGAGGTTAACAGCATGCTGCATTAACCCCTTACTCCATTGCCTTGAAAAAAGTCTGATAGTCAGCTGGCCTCATTGTCCAAGTAAACACTGGGGAATTCCCCTGTCTACCTAGCCTTAAAACTAGATGTTTTTCACACTATTGATCAATTTGATGCTGTGTATGTCTGTATAAATTGCATAATTGCTTTGGCCTTTGTTCAACAAACAATTATAGCATGCCTTCATTGAATCATTGTGTTAATCTGTTCAAAGCTGGTTGTAAAGAATTCCTTAGAGTCACAAATTGACCTATATTCATTGTTATAAACTTTGGAATGCGATACAAAAGCCACATGTATTGACTATTGTCTTGTCCAGACACCTATTGAAATGCTGCACCCCTGCAAATAGTACAAGTCAGAGTACTTTGCAGAACCCATTGTCAGTTAGGTCATTCAGACACTAATCTCTGAAATAATCCCTTCAGCCTTTTGATAATACTGGCTGGCAGACAAGCCTAAACATGTAAACAACTGTTCTAAAACCTGTGGTTGAGGGCTGCACAGTCAGAAAGCTCAGGCTCAGATTGGAGCTTCAAGTCATAGATCAAATAATTTAAAAACTGGAATTTAAAGTGCTTCTGACATTGGAAAGCTCATGTAAGTTTTAAATTATATTCAATTCTAACCCCCTGTTATGTTAAGTTTGATTAATTGGTGAGATTTTAGCTAGAAATGATTTTATGATTTTTGCCAGTCTCACAAATTTGTTTACTGCAGCCTGCCTATGAGAGTGACCCTAGGGTGGGCCCAACTCATGATATGCTTTCTAAAAAAGCATTCTACAAAACATATGTTGCACTCGAACGAAGGGTAAACATAAATAAATTTTGAGAAAATTGAAGAAAACTGAAATTTTGTGTACAAAATGTATGGAGAGTTGTCCACAACTTTGCCAGAGTGCGTTGCCAATTTGAGTCACGCAAAGAAATACATGGCTCTTTTCAAAGAGCCATAGTTTTCTTATTTCTTGACCGATTGTGCTCAAATTTTCAGAGACTATTCATTATATTTAGGATGTCTTATAGTTATAGTGCATACAACAATTTGTCTGGATTGCATTGTCCTTTAATCAAATTTTACACTACACTTCACTTGACTTTAAAATTGTTGCCCAATAATGTTAACAACTATGACTATTTACTTCGATTTAGATAACAACTATATCGAATGCATCTGTTCAGTTAAATTATGTCAGATTTACGATATGATTCTAGATGTCTGTGACTAAGAAGTGACAAAAACTATGTGGCAAAGTAACCGATTTCGGTAACGCTCCCGAATGAAATGGAAAGCGACATCCGGCATCCCAAATCGGAACGGCAAATAAAAACATACACAAAATAGTTATCCTTACCAAAATCAGACTGTCAGATATAAATCCCCATCATGCTGCTGAAGAAGTACGACAAACAAATTCTGGATTGTAACATTCAACGACAGAATAACATTTATTTTGTTATCCTCAGGTCGAAGAAACTACGGAAATCGTATGTAAAGATGAATGAAGGGCGGTCGGGGGTTAATAGACAGTTCGCTATCAGGCAAAATCGGCACAACAATATCAATTGCAAAATCATAAAGGCACCGAGAGATCATGAAAAGACCATTCAAAGGTCATGAAGAGTTGCCTTTCTAGTTACGATATATTAGTAACTTATATCTGACCGCTCTCATTTTTCAGACAGTTTCAATTGTTATATCAACATTTCTTAAAACGAGCAAACAAAAACGTACGGTCCATCAAATACCTCCGTGGAGCGATTAATTCGAGGGCGATATGTCTAAGTGCTTAGGTGGCGCTAGTCTCATTCTAAAAGGGTACGGAATCGGTACCTCACCGTACCACTGACCAAACCGCTCCCCTACTTCCATCGATCTAGGAGCCCTGACTACGGGCATTGGATTCGTGTTAAAAATGTGGGCGTCGCAAAGCCCACATCTTTTTATAAATATAATGACTTGTTCGAAAAAGCCACAGTGACTTTGTTCAAATTGGTCATTGAGGTTTTTTTTTGTTTTTGTTAATATATATTTTGAATGTTTCTAAATTCTAATAAATCCGGGGGGTCCGGAAAAGGGGGGGGGGGCGGTCTCAAAACCCTTAAAGGCATCATTGTTGAAAATGCGGGAGATTGATGATATTGCTGCAAAGCCCACATCTTTAAAAAAAAAAAAAAACAGTTTGAAAAGACCATGCCGACTCTATCACAATTGTCGTTTTGCTTTTGAATCCCTCATAAAGGTTGATGAATGGGGCCGGGGAGGGTCTATTTATACAAGAGTGAGCACGCCCTGCCAACATTTTAGAGTGCATGCAAAGGCATTCTAAGGTGTGTGAAAATTCAACAGTATGAGTCCCGATACAATGAGCCATGCAGAGTGGTATTTGTCAACTCACTCCACTTACTTTGCACACAGTTATAATCATCCAGTAGATAATTTAAAATCCAAACACTTCAATCATAAACATATTAATAACGAAAGGGAAATTCTAAACCTGTGCCGTATTCCTTGAACCGCTAGAGTTTTCATAGGTAAGTTTTGTGTAGTACTAGATCCTTTATAGTTAAATCGCATGATAACGTGTTTTCGTATATAGCATGATCAATTTGTATGAACAATCATTACATACCTGCATAGATGCATCTTACCGCTTATATCCCGACCTATTTCAGAAATAGCCACCGTCACTAAATGGGGCATTCTTTCAAAAATAAAATTTCCCATACTGTATACTGTACTGTATAGAGTAAATCGTCATAATTATCAAAGAATGTCCTATAGAACAGACATTTATTTTTGTCTTATCCTGACCTAATTCTTTTGGTTGATGTCTAAAATAATATCCAGTGTTACATCTATGAGATGAGCAATATAGGAAGGAAAATGTATCTCTTTTCTTACAATTCTGCTCAAGTGGGTCAAATGGCCCGTTTCAGTACTGTAAATCAAGTCGGAACAAAGCCAGATTTATAGGACCGTATAATACAAAAGGCCATAACATATTCTGCTTTCCCTTATTGAAAATAATTATACAGATTTAATTTGGAAAAAGGGACATTCTAAAAGGTCAAATAATACTTTTTATATTCCACAGCAACTGAATTTGCATTACGTTCTCATGTTTTCACTCAAACTGCACAAAATCATGATAATTTAATTGGGTATGATTTTAAAGATATTGTTCTCATTTTTCAAACCAATACAAGTTGCGAGATAATTATTGTCTAAAAGCACATTTACGAGCTATTCCAAGAAGATTGGGACTTGAAGATACCTTTTAGAGGAGTTTTATTAAAATTTAGATCTTAGAAAAGAAAAATCGTTACAATAGATTAATTAGTTTATTCATGACCATAATTGTGTAGGCCCAAGTTTCAACAAAATTAATAATAATTTAGATAGAATTTTCCAAGCATTTATCGCCTTGTTTTTTTTAATAATAAAAATGAAGAAAGAGACTGTACATCGTAGATAAGCTATACATTATGAATTAATATACACTGACCAGAAATATACTTACGATATACATGAAAAAGAGCAAAGAAACTCGGGTTTCTCCGGGAACATTTAAAACTGAAGAGTTTCAGGGATAAATATGCACCAACATTAAACTAGGCCGGGCTTTCTATAGCTCAGTCAATTATAGAGCACCATTTTATAGCAATCCAGAGGTCTCAGGTTTGCATCCCAGAGAAACCCTATTTTCTTTGCTATTTTTCATGATGATAAAATAATATGGTTACATAACATAAACGCAAGTGTATTAAAGGGACTTTTTAACATTGTCCAAATCCTCAAAATCCAATTGGAATTCTAGCGGTTCCCTATACCTTGTTGTAAATCATGGGACAGGTTTTGGTTTTTCAAATTTACCTTTCGTTAAAAAGATATTTACGATTGAAGGTGTTCAGATGTATGGACTGCGAAAATCGTGTACAAAGTGAGTGCAATGAGTTGGTGAATATCACTTTGCATTTTTGCTCATTACTCGGCCATTACTCGGCCATTAAACTTGAAATTTTCACACAACACCCAGTGGAGATATCAGATAACAACAATATACATTGTATCAACCACTCATCACTGTTTGCACATGTCAACAAAGTTACTAGATCCCTTTAAAGATTTGAAATGAACGCTGCTGCCGGTATATATATAAGTAGGCGTATATGAGGCGGGGGGGTTGAAAACTGCCAAATTTGGGCAAAATGCACCCAACATTTAGACAACAGCATATTCGGGCAACTTTATATCGTATTCGGGTAAATTCACATCATATTCGGGCAAATGCATGCCACATTCGGGAAAAATCATATCGAATTCAGACAAACTCATTCGGGCAAAGACATGTTATATTCGGGCAAATTCGGGAAAGTCAATGTGGACGTGGTGCGGCAAAATTGGTAGAGCGCGCGCTTTCCGATCGTGAGATCCCGAGTTCGAACACTGAGTAGGCCCACTGCGTTTGTCCTTCAGCAATACAATTAATCCACCATTGCTGCTCTCTGCCCAGGTGTATAAATGGGTACCATGGTCGGGTGTTAATTAGCCTTAGCGCCACCATCAGTGGCAGCTCGGCTAGTATGCTCCCCGGGGAGTTGAGAAAGTAAGCAATATCATTTTGTGGGTTTGAAATGTACATGATGACCATGGGTAATAATAATGTAATGATTATTTAAGCGCAGTAGAGTATATTTGTAGCTGCGCTGTATAAAGGTTCATATTATTATTATAACAAGTATGTTTTTTCTCGGGCGGTTAAATTGTGATAACCTTTTTTTTTTTTTTTTTTTTTGCCAGGTGAATATTGTGAAGATAGTATTCGGGCAAAAGACCTCAGCCCTCCTTGAAAAAAGAAAATGCACCTACACTGATCGACACATCGCTCATTAAATATAGATTCAAGTTATAATAATCAATTCTACATTATACATTATAGTTTCTTTTCATTTTTTATTATTTTTCAAGCAACTTATAAAACGGCGTTTGCCCGCAAAATGGCGCATAACTAGTTTTGAAATGCTGAAATATTAATTATGGCAGAAATAAACGGCGTCCATTCTTTATTATAAAGTTGCATTTTTAAAGATTATAAAAGACGATTTTAGATTGCCAGAATCTAAATTATGCATATCATTTTAGAGACTGTGATAATAAGCGAATGCGCTCATAGCGAATATTTATGCAATGTATCTTTTTCTTCTCCTTCTCTTTCAACCATGATTACAGGTAATAATCAGGAATTTGACTAAAACAATTACAACATCTTATTTTGAAGACATATAAAACAGATCAATATAATAAAAGGTTCGCCTAATATGATACAATATAATCTCTATAAATCGCTTTACTCTATTATATCATTACCCTGGTCATAGGATACAATGCCGTGTGCACCATCTCCACTTCCTGGGGAGCATTCCTTACAAGCGGCTCAAGGGCATTGACAATATCGTTCACATAAAGGAAACCGACGGTATCGAGTCATAAACACGATAAAGAAACAATGCAGAAGTTATGATTATTTTTCCCTTTTCCTTGTATACCTTCTTAAACGATTAATTCTTATATGAAAACCACACGATAATATGTTGATATAATTTATAGACATAATCACACATTGCCTCATAGGCCTATACAGCGTGGCCCACAAAAAACGGAACGGGGCACTTCCCAAAATAAAGTAACAAAATGATTATGTTTATCGGATAAAGTGTCTTTTCCAATGAACCACGATACCAAGACTAGTCATTTTGGTCGTGTAGTTTTTGGTTTAGGGCGCTGTGAGTATACACCATGTCAGGTTCCCATTTTTGCCAATTTTTACCTAGTCAGTGCCTGATATATCGCACTTACTGCTCGTCATACCGTTGAACACGCGAGCAATCCGCGCGCCATTGTTAGTGTGCACTCAGCCGTGTGACGAGAGAATGGGCATGTTGTTCAAAGGTATTACGGGCAGGAAGTGCGATTTAACTGGCACTGACTTGGTAAAAATTGACAAAAGTCGGCACCTGACATGGTGTCACTCACAGCGCCCTAAAACAAAAACTACACGACCGAAATTACTGTTCTTGGTATAGTTTTTCAGTGGAAAGGACACCCTATCCGATGGACATAATCATTTTGGGAAGTGCCCCGTTCCGTTATTTTTGGGCCACCCTGTATAATGACAGGACACAATGTCTAAAGATATACATGTATATTTTATCCGGTAGAATTTGAACTATGGATATAAACCAAAACCAATATTACTGACTACAAATGCAATGAATCATGTCCTTAATCGTTTAAAAATAATTTTCAAGAGTCTACATTAAATCGTTTGTAGAATTGTATGTTGTTTATATTCTATGCTGATTGTATCAATCATTTTGTATATGGAAGCTCCGATGATTATAAGCGAACCACGATCTGTTTATCAATAAATCATAAATGAAACGGAACATTAAACATTCTACGCCGGGCATCTATAATATTTATGGTAATGGTGGCGGTTCGGCTTTTCCACTCAGCGCCATCACCGCGCGCCAAACGGACGGAGTCCAATGGCGTATCGACACCATCATCATCTATCATGATTCTCTGTCCCTGGTTCACCTCCCTGGCCTGCGCTGCGTACAGTATGTCGCGTTGATGGAGCGGATGAGAGTGAAAGGGGGAGTTAGAGAGTGAGAGAGAGACGGGATACACAGAGAGGAGCCCGTGATACTTTCCCAGCATCACATCATCATCGGCATCCCGCATAAATTTCCCTCCACACACACACATGCATGCTCGCTCTTTAGTGTTCAGTTGTAGGTACCCGCGCAGTTACCAGGTTTGGGTTATTATCGTATTGGATATACATGCACGCCATCATCAGAGCTACCGGTAGATAGCGCAGGAAAGTAAAGTGTAACTACAGCGCAGGCTGAAAGCCAAACCTGTTGTACACGGAGTAAGTAAACCTCAAAAATCTGCTAATAATAATTGCTATTTCATCTGTATCCATAATTGTGTATGCATGACTTGTATTGTCATGGACTAAAAATGCTTCGAATGTATGTGTATGTTTTTGATAGCGAGAGTTGCAAAGCCGGGATGGCGGATGTGTTAGATGTGAGTTGTGTGCGCGGCATGTGAAAAAGGCGGGAGAGAGAGGGGCAGAGAGGGCATCTGTAACGCATTGCTGGAATTGCGTACGTGCCTGTTGCATGCTAAGCCTATGCTCTTATTATATGTTTGCATGTTTACTGTACCAGTATAATGTGTTCAGACATATATATCCAGGTTTGGTCAATTGGTTATGAAAATCTGAATAGTCATATACCTAGTCGAGATAACAAATTATAATAGCATTAACCATAAACAAATATAGAAAATATAATAAGTTTGCAGGATACATTTTGTCATGAGCATTAGACAAGTACATATAGTAATTTATTAAAACATTGATACTCAATCTGTACAAATCTCATTTATCTACATTATATATTTCATATGTTTGAACTTGGATAATTAAGACGTAATTATGCTTTAGGCCTGTGTACATGTATGAATGATCAGGTACATTATTGCATTGGTGCTTCTCATATGAAGGGTCAAGCAAGAGAAAGCATGTCTATTGGCCAAACTAATTGATGGATATTGTTGAATTGAAATACTATAAAATATTATTTATGTGGTAAATTCTGATTCATAAAATTTGTTAAACCCATAAATGAAAGTTGAATGTTCTATGCGCGCCGTCTACGCTGGATTGATTACCCATGGCAACACGCTCGACTCCGTGCGTCCCCGCATGGATTCATAGCTTTTGCACGCAGTGAACATGTGCGGTTCAATTGTGATCGGAAGATCTCCATTCATTTTGAACATCAAGTTTTTGCTCAAATAGTCGAAATAGTAAGCAAATAATTACCGTTGGTGAAGGCGATGGGACAATCTATCACTTCCGAGGCGAGCTGGATGTAGCTATCTTTCCGAAGCGAAGCTGAGGAAAGATAGCGTATACATTCAGATCGCCGAGGAAGTGATAGATTGTCCCATCGCCTGAAACCAAAAGGTGATTATTTGCTTTATATTCCACATCGAACTTAGATCTAGTCTAGTAGTACTAATACTGTACTACTAGTCTACTACTACTAGTACTAGTAGTAGTAGTGTAAGCAGGCCTACCCCTAGTCTACTCTAAGTACTCTAATGCCCGGCGCAGACAGAGCCGACTCGACTGGTTCACATCGAACTTAGATCTAGTCTAGTAGTACTACTACTGTACTAGTACTGTAGTCTAAGCAGGCCTACCCCTAGACTAGTCTACTCTAAGTACTCAGAATGCCCGGCGCAGACAGAGCCGACTCGACTGATTGTCATTCCGATCGGCTCAGTTTTCAGTGCCTCGCGACACACATTTTGCCAGTCGAGAGACAGTCGGATGCCAGTTGGGGCCGATTCAACACGATAAATCTGCTCCGACCGACCAGGCCCAACTCTAGCCTGATTAAAGCCAGTCGGATCTGGTCGAGTCGGCTCTGTCTGCGCCGGGCTTAAGTCTAACTTCTAAGTCTAAGTACTGTTACTACTACGTTTGATCTACTTACCAACAATGACTTGTTATTCCAATTTCTGTAACAGGGTAATTCCAAAAGCTAAAACGCGAAATGTAAACTCCAAAAAAACAGTTCAAAAGTCAACAAACGCGAAAATAGAGTCTCCCCAACACTTGGTCTAGCGCTTTCAAGTCCACGTCAGACAATTCGTTAAAAAGTATGCTTCCAGCATCGCAATAATCTTGGAACACTTTCAGGCTGAACTTAAGTTGTCGCTTTGTATTTTTACTTTCACTCTCCAGTAAAAACGTGTCCATTTCATCCTCATCCAAAAGCTCAAACCTTATGTTTGTGGCCGTCATTTTAGTAGAGTACACAGAACGAGCATGCAAACAGTGTACGATACTACAACAGGGGCGTCGATCTGTTCGGAAAACACAATGCAATTGTTCACAAACAATGCTCGCCCCGGCCAATGCATTGTGTTTTCCGAACAGCTGATCGACGCCTCTGATGTACAGTGCATAGCGTATGCAGTGTACTACGTATACCGTATGCACAACGAATACAATTAAATTTGTAATTCGCGCGCATAGAGTTATCGCGCCACTTATTGGTATTCAATTCAATGCAACCGCGGAGTGTAGATAGTACTTTTTATCTAGTGAGTGCAACGCACTTTCACCCAAGATATCTACAGAGTGTACCGATGGGCGAAACTATATTTAATCACGTGATTAACTTTTGACCAATCGTAGAGCAAGATTCTTAGTATGTGGAATATAATCAACAATAACAACATTGATTATTTCCATTATTAGTGATACCCGGCCAAGAGGAAATATATGTCTAGACTCTAGAGGTAACAGGAATTATGCACTTATCACTAGGCTACAGTATATCAGTAATAGTAAAGAAAAAATGCTAGTATTTAGTTCTCCTTTAATATCTGTCATTTGCCTTTACTAGTTGAAATGTTGAGCACCCTATTCCACAAATGAGGTCAATTGTAATTGATATCTGGATTTGATATCTGGAGTAGATATGGAATTACCCCTACCATTCATTATTATAATTACAATGATATCGATAATGATGCCAATGATATAAATTATTATAAGATATTAACAATTTAATAGTAATACTGCTACTGCTGCTGCTGCTGCGACTACTACTTCTACTTCTATTATTACTACTTCTACTACTACTACTACTACTACTACTACTACTACTACTACTACTACTACTACTACTACTACTACTGCTACTGCTACTACTACTACTACTACTACTACTACTACTACTACTACTACTACTACTACTACTACTACTACTAATACTACTACTACTACTACTACTACTACTACTACTACTACTACTTCTACTACTACTACTGCTATTACTACTACTGCTATTACTACTACTACTACTACTACTACTACTACTACTTTTTACTTCTACTACTACTACTACTACTACTACTACTACTACTACTACTACTACTACTACTACTACTACTACATCTACATCTACGTCTACTACTACTACTACTACTACGTCTGCTACTACTACTACTTCTACTACTACTTCTACTACTACTACAACATCTAATTCTACAACATCATCTAATACTACAACATCATCTAATACTACAACATCTAATACTACTACTATGTCTACTACTACTACTACTACTACCACTACTACTCCTACTACTACTACTACTACTACGACGACGACGACAACTTCTACTACTATTACTACTACTACTACTACTACTACAACTACTACTACTACTACCACTACCACTGCCACTACCACTACCACTACAAATATCACTACCACTACCACTACCACTATCACTACCACTACCACTACCACTATCACTACCACTACCACTACCACTATCACTACCACTACCACTACTACAACTAACTGCTACTACTTCCTCTTACTTTATATAATTTAAACAAAGTTCCTAATATAGGCGTAATCAATGAAAGGTGACACTGCATCAGCTCCTTGCTGATTCCAATCTGGTTTGTTCACGGTTGTCATAATAGTCCAGTGGCAGTCCTAATGGGAGGAGGGAGGAGGGGGGGGGGGGGAGAATGTTGGGGCAAGGGGGCACGGGGGCAAGTGCCCCCAATAATTTGATGAAATCTAGGAAAAACATAAGGGTAAAATCATATCAAATAATTAAAAATATCATGAGATACATAGAGTGTGCCCCCAACAGTGTGTGTCCCCCCCCCCCTCCCCATCAGTCCAATTACAATATGCCAATGTATCAGACGACCTACTGGGGCCTGAATTCAGCTCAGAGGGGGAGGGGGCCTCATTTCTTGAATGACTGAGCGCCCTCTGAAAAATAACATTCACTCTTGCTTTAATTGCTCCCGGTCCTTGAAAAGGCTTATATGATGTATAATATATCCAGTAGAGAATCTTGCATCAATAGTTTTGCATTCACTTGGGAAAAAACATTTAAAAAACCCTTAGTCAATTACATTGAACCCATTCAGGACTGATTGAATTTGCTATAAAATGTAATCTCCATAAACCCAATCCAGAGTATTTTTGGACTTGTCCTGAACAGGTTTTTCTTGAGTTTTTAAATGACAAATTTCTAGTATTCTATTCAACTAAAATTCAGATTCAGATTAATTTTATTGTTGTAGATTTAAAAACATGAAATGTGGTTTCAGACCCTTGATAACAATTAATAAAGTCTTTAAAAACACTAATATTACACGCATAGTGCAATTGAACATTCATACATTGTATACATGTAAACATGAAATTGGATATCATAGTGCAACAAACATGTTGTAATTGAATTGGCACGATATTTTCCAAAAAAATAATATGCTGGTGGAAAGGAAGATGTTTTTTATTTAGGTGTCTTTGTTGCTTTCTTCAAAAATGTACTAAGTCAGAAATATCTGACATGAAACAGATATATGTTTCTAAAACTACATTAAGGATGGGATGAACTTATAATCTTCTTTTATCTTAGCAGTAGCTTAATGAATTGGTCTAGACTAAGTTTATGGACAAAAAATAGCTGGTACCAATATTTTACAAGTGTCTTGGCAATAAACTGCATTAATTATTAATAATGTGTGGTTGCAATAACCTAATGGTATGAAAATGGGGAGGTAATAACCATAATTTTCACTCGGTCATTAAAGTCATATACCTGTAAAGTGTCCAAATCCACGAAAATTACTTGGAGCTTCCTCGTTTCTCTTCTACCGTGTTGTTTAGCTTATGGTAAAAGAAGAATAAAATAGGGTTTGATTTTTTCAAATGTCCCTTTAGTATGAAGATAATTATCATTTAAATCTTTTATTTCAATCACGTTGATTAACGCTTTTGATAAAAAGTACAATTGTCCTAGCTGAGAACGTCCGCATGCAGCACCGTGAGAACATTCCGGAGATTGAACTTTGAGCCGAGCGAGTGCAAATTCCATGAATTCTGTACTACGTGTGTAAACACGGGTGCGAATATCTCAAACGGATCATTCATTACTGCGACAAATGTATGGCAGACCATCAGTATTCAGTGATAAAATATGAACTCAATATTCGTTTTTTTCACTAGGTAAACAGTGTTCGTTTTCTTTCAAACTTTCACAAATCTTTCAATTGTATTTTACAATGATATTGATATAGGATTGAAGTCTCAAATGTCATTTTGTGCAATATCTGACACTTTACAGGTATCACTTTAATTTTAACAGTTTTGGTAACAGCCAGTGGCGTAGTGTGGTCAGACTGATTGGGGGGGGGGGGGGGGGGGGGTCAGGCTTTGCTAAATTGCTGGCTGGGACGGATAAGCATGGTAGCATGGATGAAACTCTACTACCACAAAGCTGGGGGGGGGGGGAAATAAACAATTTTGGTTTTTTTTTTGGGGGGGGGGTTAGTTTTCAAACTTGCCTGTATGAAAATAACACCCTACAATTTTTTGTTTTCATTGAACTCTATGCAAATTTATGGGGGCTCCTTCTTGATTTTCGGGGGCTCTTTTTCTTGGTATTTCGGGGGCGGATTTGCCCGGAGCCCTCATGTATTTTTTTTCCATGCGCAAAGCCATGCGTTATCTCCATCAAGTGTTGCATGGACAGATGAGGGATTATGCACCATTAATCCTGCCATTTTTCAAGTGTACATTTAGTGTCAGCTGAATTTGTTCTACGTTAATTCCTTTCTTGAAACAATTATGTACAGTACACACACTGCTAAGTACTATAACCATGTGTTATTATTGATATATTTGGCTTGCAGTCAGTTGCTCATGTTGCATAATCTAAATTAATTAAGATCTAATTCACGTATGGAATTCCAACAAACAAAACACCCACAAACAAAATCTCAGAAAGTATTTCTTTTTTGTATGACTTTATACATGTGTACATGTACTAACCCATGATTTGATTTTCTGCCAACATGTGCATATTTGATAAAATAGTCCTAATGTGAGTTCAAGCAGACAACATTGATTCTCATCTCTTGCAATGGAAGAATCCAATTAGAATACAAATGTCATCACTCCTGGCTGGTGCTTCCAATCAAGTCATAATCTGTCTTTATCTTCTAGCAGATAACTAAGTCATATGACCATAAGGGACTTCGTGGGCTGCCTTGTAACTCAAATTACTTAACAAATGACAAATATTAATTACCAATTTATGTCAATCAGCCGACAATCTGGGTGTACGTACATGTACATTAGTAACAGACTCTTGTGTCTACATGCAGCAACCAAGTCTGTAATTTGCACTTATTGTCTTTATTTGGTTTTATGGGCATTTATTTGTTTTTTCCCCTTTCTCCCCTTAATATCCCTTTTAATCCTGTGAGTGCAAAATGAACTTGAAAGAACCCACTAGACCCATATATAGTTTCTTAGGCTGTGGTCACACGGTTCTTGCGATGGGTTGCGATGAGCTGCAATGGGTCGATTGTGCATATGAAAGGCAGATATTGTCAAACTAAAGCGTACATAACCCTGTACGTTGTACATAATATTTTCACTGCAGCTCCATACTGCAGCTATACAAAATAAACCCTTCACAGCTTGACCGCACAGGCTTAAATAATAAGTGCAAAGGTTATTTGACCGAATCGAATGTGTCTTTTTCTCTCGCATTCCATTGTGACGTTTAGTTATTTTGGACATGATCTGCCCTTCATAACTTCTATTGTCTTGTTGCAGGCTGTTGCAGGTGATCGCAAGCATCGTGTGACCACAGCCTTAGTCAATTTTACATACAATACCCATTCCATCTATAATGAATAAAAAGGAAGTTCTGCTTGGTATGGAGTCTAAGTGCCTATACAATACATTCCACACTTGTTTTGTGCATTTAGGAACATGTCAATAGATCGATCTCATTCTGTTGACAATCGCATTTAGAAGGTTAAAGGGATCTAGTAACTTTGTTGACATACATGTGCAAAAAGTTATGACTGATGAGTGGTTTATACAATGTATATTGTTGTTATCTGATATGTCCACTGGGTGTTGTGTGAAAATGTCAAGTTAAATAAACGTTATATGGCCGAGTAATGAGCAAAAACGCAAAGCGATATACACTTACTCATTGCACTCACTTTGTACACAGTTTTTCGTGATCCAGTGGATAATTCAACATCTGAACACTTCAATCATTAATATCTTTTTAACGAAAGGGAAATTTGAAAAACCAAAACCTGTCCCATGCTTTTATTGTTAATTATGAATACAACAAGGTATGAGGGAACTGCTAGAATTCCATTTTGATTTTGAGGATTTGGACATTGTTACCCTTTAAATACTCCCACACACTTAGCATCACAATCTGACAGGCTAAATGAGTAGATTTTGAAAGCAGTTTTGTGGATCCGTATTGTCACAAACATTCAATGATTTTGTTGTTTGATGGCTTCAATGAAATGATATTAGTTTATTGTGTCTCAATCAATGCAAAACTATATATCATCAATATATATATATATGTCAAGATATTGTCTTTACAAAGCTGTTCCTCTGTTATGGAAGGCAATTATACAGAATAGGGCCCGTTCACTGTTCAAATTATACCTTCAAATTAATGGAATATTGAGATTCTCAGGTAATATTTCGTCTCTGACTTAGCTGCACTTACCTGCACTAATTTGCTGTCGGTGCCTTCGAGTTGCAAATTACCAGTGAAATAGTGGTTAACGACCAATGAACATACGTACGCACGCATCACTAAATATGGCTTTTTATTGACATATCATGTGTTGGAATGAAATTCATAAACTTATAAATACATTTATATGCAGCTGTTATCACTGAGCTGCTAGTTACACGTGAAGCATTCTGAAGCATTAAATTAGCTTGGTTTGAAAGGTTTGCAATTTGAAGTGAATAATATTTCAAGGGATGGATTTTCACCATCTGGCGACAATGACATACCAGTTACAAAACATACTATTGAAAAATTGTAGTGTGTAAAGATCTATATTGCTTGATTTATAAACATATCATTATCAATTGCATTATAATGCTGTTGTGTCGAAGTATGAGTATAATAGTAATATATTGGATTCATATAGCGCCTTATATAAAGTTATCTCTAAAGGCGCTTTACAAAGTATATGAAATAAACTTACATACAAAGTCAATGCAAATTGTCAACTAGAGATTACATTAAAGGGGTAGTACAGTTTTGGTAAGGCTAAACTTTAGTAACCAAAGCCTGCACAGTAACATTACAAACTAATAGTTATAACTCCACCATGGTCGAAAGGTATACAAAATTACAAAATAAATATTCAAAAAGAGCCATGAAAACACAAGAGGGCACTCTCTAAAAAAGCATTGGTTTCAGCCATTTTTCATACAAAATTATGCATGTGATGTTTTGTTGAAATAATGAATAGATAGAGAGATCATCAACAACTATTTAAAAACTGCTTTTGAAACTTTTTGAAAAAGTGTAAGAATTTGTTTTAATTTGAAAAAAAAATCATCAAATAAATATATTTATTGATATTTCAGCCATTTCTGAACCGATTTTGACCAAATAAAGTTTATTATGCCATTAAAATTGCATGTTCTTTCAAATTCGACACTCAGTTTTTCATTACCTCACAAAAGAATTGTGTTGTGCAGCGCCCACTCTACCAAAACTGAACTACCCCTTTTACATATATTAAAGAGATGGGTTTTCAGTGCACTTTTGTATAATTCAAAGGAGGTGATAGATCAAATGTGACGGGTGAGATGATATTCATGATATTCATTAGTTCACGTAATAAAATTTGTTCTCTTTTTGCTCGGCCCATCGCACACCCGCTCAAATAAACCCTGGATCCCGTCAGGATTTCCAGGCCCTGCCCCAAGCCCCAAATATATTGCAATTAAAACATATAAATGCTGTTTTGTTGATGTGTTGAGAAAGATATTGACTGGACTGTTTATAAAATTTGTCTTCTTTTTACTTTTTGTTCACAGACCTGCTGAGTAGAAAGCCTTCTCATCATCGCCATGATCGGACCACCGCGCCCCCGCTAAAATAAAACCCTGGATCCCGTCAGCATCTTCAGGCCCCGCCCCAAGCCCCCGCAGAAGAATAATGGCGGGCGCTTTGACTTTGACGACGGGGGCTCGTACTACGGGGGCTGGGAGGAGGGCAAGGCGCACGGCCACGGGGTGTGCACGGGCCCCAAGGGCCAGGGGGAGTACAGCGGCTCCTGGCACTATGGCTTCGAGGTGGGTGGGGTGTACACGTGGCCCTCGGGGAACACGTACGAGGGGCACTGGGAGCACGGGCGTCGACACGGGCTGGGGGTAGAGAGCAAGGGGCGGTGGCTGTACAGGGGGGAGTGGACACAGGGTTACAAGGGCAAGTACGGGGCGATACAGAGCCTGGCGAGTGGGGCGCGGTACGAGGGCACGTGGAGTAGTGGATTGCAAGATGGATATGGACAGGAAACGTACGCAGATGGAGGTAAGAACTGAAATTGTTATACATTTTCTTCTTTTGCTTTTTGGAATTATTAATTTTGTTTACCACCTGTGTATGTAACGATTGATTTGATTCTTTCCTCTCACAAATATACGTCAAGCACTTTATTTTAATTTAATATTCAAGATGTACGTTATCCAAGTGGTTCTATGCTGGTCGACCAACATGGACCAGGAAGGCTTGGTACGAACAGTCACGTTCACGTCACGTTCAGGTTCTGTACCTTTTGTGAAACAGGTTACCCAAATCTACGAACAGTCACGTTCACGTCACGTTCAGGTTCTGTACCTTTTGTGAAACAGGTCACCCAAATCTACGAAGTGTAGGGTAACGTGACCCAACAATTTGTTGACCTGCTATATGCAATCTACGAAAGCTCACGTAAATTGCCGCTGGCGTTTTAAAAAATAACGTAAATTGTCATTGAGAAGAGACTAATGGCAAAATAGCTGGTTCAGGGCGAAGATGTTGTATAGATTATGTGAAATGAATGAAACAAAATGTACCATTTATAGGCGTACCCATGGGGGCGGGTAGGGGGGGGGGGGGTGTACCCCAAAAATACTGTTTTGGCTGTTTTTAATTCACTCCAAATATCTACAGCTAACCCCCCCCCCCCCAGCTCAAAGAAATTTGGCTGACGAAATAACCCCCTCTCCTTTCCCTTTAAAAAAAAAAAAACATGTGTGCGGCCACTGCTACCATTACTCAGTGTACTAATGATGCAGCTAATGCTAGTGAAACTAATACAATGGAATGTACCAATATATAATGTACAATAAAATGTAAAATTATATACTAAAGTATCGTGTATGGTGTAAGGAAAAGCGCATACACTTATCAAAGGATGATAATGACACAGCTAGACAAATGCATGCACACCCAGACACAATGGTAGCTAGTTATACCCTCCCATACACGCAAATTATACGTACACAAAAGACAAACATGTAATAAAAACAACAACAAATGAAAGTCCCCTTTATAAAAATAGCGAAATAATTTTAACGAATAGGTTTGAGCAAAATAACTTTCTACACGTATTGATTACTTGTGTGTGATAATAAAATTCAGTGGTGTAGCGTGGTCGGACTGACTGGGGGGGCAACAAAATCACTAGCGAACCCACGATTTTTTCAAGGGGGTTTTTGTCAAAAAATGTGATGTTGGTCCAGGATCAGTCCCAAAATGTTGAACCTAGACCAGGACCAAGTAGTTGAAAAAATCCTGTCAGCGGCGGGGGGGGGTGGGGGGGGGGGGGGGGGGGTGGGGGTAGGCTTAGTCGTAATATTTTTTCGAAGCCTAGACCAGGACCGGTTCCAACAGGACCAGGACCTAGCGGTTCATAAAATCCTGTCAGCGGGGGGGGGGGGGGGGGGGGGTAGTCGTAATCGCCGCGCCTTGCACAGGTACATTTCATTGCGTGCGTGCATATCGCATATAGTGATCTGATGCGTCGCGACGATATCGACGAGATTCGAGAGCGAGGCCGAGGCACAGTTTGACGACGCGGCGATCGAGTAAATTGCAGGCTAGGCGTCGGATATTTTCGATGATATAAAGTGAGAATGTGAGTTTAGTTTGGTATATCATTATACTTTTCCAGCTGTTACGACAGCCAGTGAATTCCAGAGTGCAGTGGCAGTGCTAGCTTGCATGCTATTATGGCCGGTCTAGGCCCTAGGTAGGCCGGCTATGCAGTGGCAATCTTTGCACATGGCTCATGCAGCCATAGCCGTGTCGAGCCTTGGGCTTGGGCATATGGCAAGTCCTCGTAACAGCTAGAAAAGAATAATGATATACCAAACTATACTCACATTCTCACTTTGTATCATCGTCATCGAAAATATCCGGCGCCTAGCCTGCAATTTACTCGATCGCCGCGTCGTCAAACTGTGCCTCGGCCTCGCTCTCGAATCTCGTCGATATCGTCGCGACGCATCAGATCACTTACATACAATTTTGTGTTGGCTGCGACAAATCCTTAAACACGCAATCCCCATAGGAATTCCATCGCACAAAAAGGACAAGTTGTGTCGTCGAGAATATTCTGGATGACGTCATTACTAGTCTTAGTAACAAGCACTTTCACTTTTACAAATAATGATTAAACACTCACGTCACGTTTTGGTAGACGTGACGATTCGAGTTTTACCGGCATGGAAAACGACAAATTGTTGGGTCACTTTACCGTGACTGTTCGTAGATTTGGGTGACCTGTTTCACAAAAGGTACAGAACCGTGAACGTGACGTGAACGTGACTGTTCGTACCAAGCCGACCAGGAAGGCTTTTTGCACAGATTTGTGTTTCATTTTGTTGTATTATACATAAATCTGAAAGATATAATTAACTAAAAAAAAAAAAAAAAGAAGTTCAATATTTATGTCTCTTGACATATAATGTATATCAGTGAAACACCCTCTGATGTACAAGAAAGCTCTTCCCTATTTGCTGCTAACTAGTATTAATGATTGTCCAAGTTATACTTTCATTACAAGTATTGGTAGTATCACTCTGTCCACTGCTGTTGAAATTGTTGGTGTGAGAGTATCTGTTTGCCCTATGCTGCTGACATTGTCGTGTGATGTGGTCTGTCTGTGAAGCAAGTTTGTGAACAAATCCTTGGATTTATAATCAGTATCAGTTTAAATTTATATCATGATTAACTGATAAACATGAGCCCATGGCTTAGTATATATATATGTTAAGAGTTTGTGCTCTAGCCACGCTAATTTATTGTTGGAATGTTTCAAGTATATTAAGATCGACACGTTACGTTAAAAATGATAAGTCTGTACAAACTGGTGATTGGGCTTTGGAGGGTCAATTTTATTTTCCATTTTTTCCCTTAAAAAGCAACAACATAATTGTTCTTGGTTTAACAGCGATCTGTATTTCATGCAGGGAACTAAACATGCGTGTACAATTTGTATATTTGAGTTTATGAGATGAGGAAAAATGTCTTGTCATGTTTACAAAAAACACTGACACGTTTACCCATTCAGGGCCTCAATTCGTATGATACCCAGGCTAAACTTGCTAAACTTGGTGTAAAGAAGTGTCTACGATTGCACATAAGTTATTAATGTAACAAGTATAGCCAGTTGTGGAGTCAGTTGTAACTGGGTATTACTGCAATAAACTACCATTCCTTTTCAGGAATTACATTTATAGAACCAACCCGTATGCTCCTATATAGGCCAATCTTAGTGTGCAATATACTACGTGTACTTGAAAACACACATGCGTTTATGTTCCAACCTCTCGGATGATGAAGATAAAGGGCGTCCCAGACGTAAAAAGTCATAATTGATTTAACGCGTCTACAAAATATAATTTTTTAAAAAGCTTAATAATCTAAAGTAGATGTGGACCTGTAATTAAGAATCTTCTGATTAAATGTTACTTGTAAGTATCGGTTTCCATGGTGGTGAATATAATTTACGTGTGGTTTGTGGTTGCCAATCCTCCCCTCTCACATGGTGCAACCGCAAACCACACGTATTAATCTTCTGATTGTTACGATAAAAATATTTACATAATTATAATGAAAGGAATGTACCTTTTCTCCTGGTGGCCTCTGGTGTTGTTGTTGTGTTTTTTTTTTTTTGGGGGGGGGGGGGGGGGGGATAAGGGGTCATTATCAATCGTCAGGAAGGTTTGTATAGTGTTAAAATCCCCCTTTTTTATGATGAAGAATAAATTCTCTTTGGAGGTGCATCATATAGTTACTATTTCACATTGTAAACTGTTTGATTAGACTGTAGTCATTCATATAATGGAAGGAATAAACATATCGTCGGTGACATTACGTACCGGCGAATCTTCAAATTTCGGTCGATTTTTTGATTTTGAGTTTTTGGCATATTTTTGATGTCTATACCCAACTCTATCACAATTTTGTCTCTATTTTCGAATATCAATTTCTGAAAATCAATATCGTGAATTTTGAAGACTGAAATTCAGATATGTGATAGAGTTGGGTATAGACATCAAAAATATGCCAAAAACTCAAAATCGAAAAATCGACCGAAATTTGAAGATTCGCCGGTACGTAATGTCACCGACGATATGTCTGTGTGGTGTGGCCATTTTGGATCTTGTCCTGTTAGTGGAAGGCCGGGAGACTAGGAGTATTTTTTGGTCCGTCGTGAGCAAAGTTCATGGTATAGAATATTGAAATACCTCGTTTATGAAGATAAAATGACTAGTTTAATGTTTGCAGGCACATAATTAAAGTCAGTTCATGCATTTTTCATTTTCATAAAGGTTTGACAAGACTAGTCATTCACGAATGAATAAACACGTGTCTATTATTTTGGTGCAACAGCATGTGGCCATCTTGGATTCTATCCTGTAGTGGAAGGGGGATTTATAAGGAGTCAAATTATCATTATTATGTCGCAGGCAAAGGTCACAGTAAAGAACATTGAAATAACTTATTTTATAGCGAAGAAAAATGACTCTTCAGTTCAATGTTTGGAGGTGCATAACAGAGTTACTATTTCTCATTGCAGACTCAGTGTTGACTAGTCTGTAGTCATTCATATAATGGCAGTGATAAACACATGCCTGTCTGGTGCAATGGCATGCAGCCATTTTGGATTCTTCCCTGTTAGCAATTTAGAAGGGGGATAAGGGATCATCATCATCATGTCGTGAGCAAAGGTCATAGGTATAGGATGTCGAAATATCTCTTCCCCTATAAAATCAGGCCATCTTGTATGTCAAATGTACAGATCTACTACATACTACATGCTCATGTATGTTACATGTTATGATCTTGGCTCAGCCATGATCGAGCGTTCACTTCATTATCTCTGTGTAAATATTAGCTGGGTTATATAGGGGCTACATGTGTGTGTGTGTGTGTTTGTGTATGGGCACATGAATGTTTATCAGATTTTTTGTTTGTTTATGTTTGTTGTATATAGGCCTATATACATGGGCGTGTGTTTATGCATGCATGCGCACATGAACGTTTATCTGAGTTTGTGTTTATGTTTGTTAATGTGTTTTTATATCTGCCTGTCTATGCAGCTCAATCTGTACTTCTAAAAAAAAAAAATCCAGTGCCCCCAATCTGAGACAGTCAAATATAAATTCCCCTCATTTTTGTGGCCTGACACACAAATTTACTGGTCCCCAAATAACATTTAACTTGTGCAGACATGTTAGCCCTTGTATTTTAGTGTACATGGATGTTTTTCGGTAATTTACCACATATTGCATTTTTCCCATTTTAAACCGTATGTAAAAGTAGTGCAAACCAAGCGCTAAGTATAAAATGTTGATATTTCTCCTAATTGCGCCTCGCCTTCAGGTCAATATACTGATTGAACTAACAATAAAAAATAACAATATATTACAACTATTTTTAATGAAACCATTATATTCCCTTAGAGAATTAACTTTATATAAAAGCAAATGGACGTATATCGCATCGCTCAATTAATGTTATTGCATCGCATCAACAGCTCGTCGAGTGGAATGCAGCTGTTTCATTTTAGGAATATGAACTTGTAATAAGGCAGTTTTCACAGTCCGTATATTACCTCCAAATTGAGTTAGCTCTCGATCATGCAGTAAAAACCATGCAGCCCAACGTCAGCAGCTAGCTAGCATAGGGTTCCCCATCAGAACCAAAGTTGTTGCGATAACAACAATTTAGCGCGTGGACCTCGAATCCCCACATAATCCTGCACGTTATATTATGCAATTACGACGGAGCAAACGCTATCCACAGAGGGTGGCCCCTAATAATTCACCCCAATAAATAAAGAAACACACAGGGAAAACCCCTTTCAAAATGAAGAGATGCAATAGACCTAGGGTGCTTCCAATAGATTGTGTGCCCCCCCAATTAGTCCAACCACGTTTCGCAACTATGGGCAGCACATTTGCTAGTCAGAAATAACCGACTCTGCATGGGGTTCTCTTTTATTATTTCTATGACTTCGTACTATAACCCCATTGCGAGTCGGTAATCTAAAGTGTTTGTACTGTGTTGGTAGGGTGGGATTCGGCTAGATTTTAGCTGCGTAATGTGTATGGGCCACTCAGTAATGCAGAGTTGGCCATTTCTTACTTTGAACTCCCCATTTTTGCATCGATGCAACTCATTTGGCATTTTACTGCGCCCGTGTGGGACTATACATTACACTTTTGCTTGCTTCAGTACTGAGGGGCCCCCTAATAATTCACCCCAATAAAGAAACACACAGGGAAAACCCCATCCAAAATCTAAGATGCAATAGGGTGTCCCCCCAATATATTGTGTGCCCCCCAATCAGTCCAACCGCGTTTTGCAACTACTGGGCACCACTTTCCCTCCCTTTATAATATGTGTGCATGCTACTACACAGTGAGAATGGAAACTTTAACCACACATGAACCTTAATAACTAACAGCTCGGATCGGGCCTTTAACCAGTTCAGCACTGGTCCCGAAAATACTCGGGTTGGAGTCTATAGAGAATGCATATTACATGTATAGCAAAATCAGTCCATTCTGAAAGGGTTAAATATGATGTTCTGATGATGATGATTTACAACATATGCCGTTGAACGCTATATGTCAAATCGCCATCATAGGGCAGCATTTAATGTAAACTGCCATGGCGGAAGCATTTTGATGAGAATTAGCATTGCTACTGACTAGACTGCTAGAGAGAGAGAGAGAAAGAACAAACAATTAATAGTGAGACAAAGAAAGAGAAAGGGTAGCGTGTTATACAGCCATTAAATCATTGTGATGAAAGTTTTTATTGAGAGTCAAAATAGGGCCTACATTTTCGATCCTAGCAGAATCTTCTTCAGAGGCTATAACTGACAAGGGAACATAAAATACATAACACCATATACACCATATCAAAGTTTTTATTGCAAACATTGCTGTGTGTTAGCCATGTCTAGAAATTAAATATTTCTCCATGGTATAGAACGGTGAAGCCAAATTTGGTTGCCACTTAAACAGAATATTTGTAAAAAGTCTGAAACATTTTGTTGCCAAGTCCATTCTGGCAATTAAATCCAAAGACGAACAAAACAACAACATTTGATTACCTATTACTCAGTTTTTGTGACCCAGAGCCATATAGGGCCAGTGCTAATTTTGAGCGATATGTTAGCCAAAGTAGTACTTATTGGAGAGTGAAAGAAAGGCAGGATAGAAGCAGTGGGCAGAAATTAATTAAAGGGAAACATTGCTTTGAGTCATCTTAATAACCATCTCTGGATAGAGAGGGATGAGAACGAAGGAGGAGATAGAAAGGGGGATGGAGGAGGAGGGGAGAGAGAGGGTGGACGGAGGAGGAGAGGGAGAGGAGATATATAGAGGGGCATATTAACCCGTTGCTTATGGGAACCGGGTGGGCTATGTACAAGTATATGGGGGTTTCACAATCTCAACGGGAACGGGTTAAATGTGAAAGAGGAGAGATGGGGAAAGATGTAGTGGGAGAAAGAGAGGGAAATGGAAAGATTGAGAGTAAGATGGATTAATTGAGAGGCAATGAGGAGGCTCTAAAAAGCACTACAGGTTTGCTGATGATAATAGTATGGAAGAAACCTATTGCTATAGGTTAGTGTAGCTATACTGTTTAAGAAATATTTGGCTAATGAGTGAGAGAGAGACATATTAGAGAGGGGGATCAAAGTAAAAGAATGCATGATTCTTGCTGATGGTACCATTATACCAGCCAGTATGAAGCTTGTAAGAATCATATTGCTATGGGTTAGCATAGTTTTACTGTTAAAGAGAGAGTTGATGATAGAGTGAGAGAGTAAGAAGGATATAGAGTTGCAATGAGCAGTATAAAGAGGGGCTACCAGAGTATTGCTGATGCTACCTTCCTACCATGATACCAGTATGGTGCATTTAAAGAACATATTTTGTATGGGTTAGCGATAGAGCAAAAAGAAGATAGAGAGACATGGGAGAATGGGAGGAAGAGAGTGCACTAGTCTCATGCTACCAGTTTGCCTATTAACATATCGCTTTGGGTTAGCATGGTACATGTATGCTGTTAAAAAAGAAGGTTACTGAGAGAAAAGGAGAGATAGAGAGAGAGAGGAGGAGAATGGGAGGAAGAGAGTGCAAGAGTCTGGCTGCTGGCTACCATTATAACCAGTGTGATGCTTGTAACAAGCATATTGCTATTGGTTAGCACATAGGTATACTGCTAAAATGAGAGTCGTCGATTGAGTGGGAGAGAGAGCGAGCAAGATGGAGAAAGAGCACGAAAGACGGAGACAGAACGAGAGAGACGGAGAGAGAAGGAAGGAGAGGGAGCAAGCCACACACCATACCTGGCATTCCATAGGTCTAAGATTGAGGTCGTTTGAAATGTCATTAAAGTTGCCTACCAAATTCTCTCCCCGCTACTTGGTGTGCATGTGCCATGTTAGATCAACCCCGGCAGAGCGATGGCCAACGTTCAGGAGAACTATGCCCTTGGCTTTAATTTGGTGTTCAACTTTTTTCCATCATAGAGAAGAGTATCCATACATTAGATTTGCTGCCTCTATATACGTTTATATTATATCTAGGTTGTATATAGGTGAAATGTTGCTGTAGTTATGCATTCATGATGAATATGTGCAATTTCGCAGAGATGTTACAAATTATATTTGAATCCTATACCCATATATTTTCAGGATGCATATATATTTGTGTATAAGATGAATGGCTACTGTTCATAAAAATATGTAGAATTTTGAAATGTTGTTACAATGATTGTGTAATCTGATGACCATTCTTGCATGTAAAATGAGAATCAACTTATTATTGATAATTGATCAGTCTTTGTTTAGCAACTACAGTTGAACAAACTAACATTTTGATGGCTGAAAAACAGTATCGATCGACTCTACGATAATAATGAGAAAAAAAATACATTGATAATTTTCTACCAGATGGGCAATTTTTTTTGGTAAGCATTAACCTGTTGATGACTGGTCCCGAAATATTTTGTTCTTGAGTCTATGGAGAATGCGTGTTATACCAAAATCAATTCGTCCTCAATGGGTTAAAGGGATCTAGTAACTTTGTTGACAAGTGCAAAAAGTGATGCATGGTTAATAAAAATGTGTATCGGTGTGATCTGATATGTCCAGAAAGTAATGTGTGAAAATTTCAAGTTAATAGATGTTATTTGGTCGAGAAATGAGCGAAAATGCAAAGTGATATTCACTTACTCATTGCGCTTACTTTGTACACGGCTGAAAAGGTCCCGTAGATAATTTCATATCCGAACACTTCAATCGTAAATATCCTTTGAACGAAATGGAAATTTGAAAAACCGAATTCTGTCCCATGCTTTTATTGTCAATACGAATAAAACAAGGTATTAGGGAACCGCTAGAATTCCAATTGGATTTTGAGGATTTGGATAATGTTACTAAGTCCCTTTAAGAAAAGTGTTGTTGTGTTTTTACCAGAGCCTGAGGCAGAAACTCTCATTTGAATCACCTTCATCAGAAATTTTATGTAATTTAGAGCGCAATTTATACACATGTTTACATCATTATATTATCAATATAATTACTGTGCATAGCTGTATACACATGGTGATAATTAAATTCTAGCAAGGCGAATGGTGTAAGATATGTATTTAATTTGCGTGAAAGTAAAAAAGGATCAATGACTAATAAAAGTTTAATGCAAGGTTATTACAAAAAAAGAAGCTGTAATTAATATTCGCCATGCAATGTACTGTGCACATATCGGATTGGATAATTGCCAGAACAAATACAACAATCAACATCTATTGACTTATCGGCCATTTTGTACGGTAATATGGAGAGGAAACATGTAACCTTGCTTGGCGCGAAAGTAAGGAAGACTGGGCGATTCAATCAGCATTGAAAGCTCGAAGAATAGGACCAATTACAGGCTCTAACGTTTGTTGCTGGCAATCAATGGTTGTCGTGGCAACCCGATTTAGGGGAATTCAAATGCCATCATTGCTGCGGAGTGGCGGGATTATAGTGTACTTCGTGCTTGCATTATTAAAAAGGAAGCATGGCAAATGTGTGTGTGTATTTGAAGAAACCAGAAACTTTATTTGAATGACCATATTTTGTCGGTCGAGAAAGAGAAGGGAGCCAAGTCGTTTTTTGTGTACTAGTTTATTTTGGAGATGATCATGTTTCAGGTTTTTTTTTTTTAGCCAAGTTAGCTTTCTTTTTAGTTTTGATGAATATTCCCTGAATGATGAATTATTATTATCTGAAAATGTGGCATCACATAGAGAAGGCTTGGATCTTCAAGATGATATATGCAGAACTCAATTTAGCACAATTGCTTTAACACTCTTCACACTCGCCCAACGATTTCATATCAGACATATTAGTGCTGAGTCAAATCGAATATTTTGAATTTTGAATATGAGTCGTGTAAAAACGGTCGGATATCGAATATCCGAAAAAAAAAAAAAAAATAAATTTATTTATAAATATTCTGTCCGTTTTTTCAATTAGAATCGGCAGTACAGTGTGATGTTAGTGTACAAACTGCTGTCAAGATGAAATACTTCAATATCTCATAGATTCTTCTAAATTTGGCACTCACTATACCACTTGTATATTAATCCTCTTACCTTTGGTTTATTATTTGTTTTGTTTATTTGTAATTTATGTAAAATACCTTAACTTTTAACTTGAGCAATAGATAAGCAGGGTTCAATGTGCCATTTTCTGATCGAATCTATCGAATGGGGATTACAAAATTAAACGGGGGGGGGGAAAAAAAGAAAAAAAAAAAAAATTCTTTTTTTTTTCTCGGATGTTCGTATCCGAAATTGTTTATTTGGTATCCGACCTTCACGGTCGGATATCGAATAGCCATTCAATTTGACTCAGCTCTAATATATAGTGGTAAAATTGAGACAGAGCTATAATTATGTTATGTTAGGCTAGCATTAGACTTACAATTCATAGAATTTGATTATATGGATAACCCCAAAATGAAGAAAATCATAAAATAAATTATGTTAATTTTTGGTTGCCCATTAGGATAAGTGTAATTTGGCAGTATAAAGGAACTTACTGTCATGAAGCTCATTTTGGTGGGTCTGGGCCATGGGGCTAGGCCATGGGCCTAGTTCTTCTTTTGAGTCCTGTATTCAGAAATATTCAAATATTTATTTATTTTTTGTTTTACATTATATTTCATCCAACATTCGCTTGCCGCCATCGTCAAAGTAGGGCAGTATATCTGCCTGTACATACCAGGAAAATAAACAACATGTACATGAATCTCTTCTGAAATGCTTCACGATTTTAGTTTTGCATCAGAATATCTTATGCAAGCTCATTTCATCCATCATTGGGCTAGCCGTCATCTAGAAGGTATGGCAGTATGTCCGTCTGTACATACCAGGCAAATGAGCAGCTATGTCTTCAGAAATGCTTCACAATCATTTTTTTGTCCTTGGAATATCTTATGCAAGCTCATTTCATCCATCATTCGCTTGCCCGTCATCTTGAAAGTAGGGCAGTATGTCATCCTGAACATACCAGGAGAATGAGCAGCATTAATGTCTTCAGAAATGCTTCACGTTCATTATTTTTTGTCCCAAGAAAATGACCAGCATACATGAATGTCTTCATAAATGCTTCACAATCATCTTTTTGTCCTTAGAATATCTTATGCAAGCTCATTTCATCCATCGTTCGCTTGCCCGTCATCTTGAAAGTAGGGCAGTATGTCATCCTGAACATACCAGGAGAATGAGCAGCATTAATGTCTTCAGAAATGCTTCACATTCATTTTTTTTTGTCCCAAGAAAATGAACAGCATACATGAATGTCTTCATAAATGCTTCACAATTCTTTGTTTTGCCTCAGAATATCTTATAGTTATGATAGCTTATTTCATCCATCATTCGCTTGCCCGTCATAGCGAAAGTAGGGCAGTATGTCTGCCTGTACATACCAGGAGAATGACCATGCAAGAAGGCAGGCTAGGCCAAGCAGCCAAGCAGCCCTTGATGTGAGATTGATGACCCTGCGAAAGGTTAATCGTCTGCTGGGCTGCCTGTACTCTCTAGGTTGACCTTAACTCTTAACTTGCCAGGGATTTTAATGCTCTATGGCATTTGTGTGTATACACATTGTAACTCGCAAAAATGCGAGCTTGGCACTTAAGGAGTTAACCCGTTTACTGTGGGAACCAGGCTTGTACCACATGTCGTAAGTCTATGGGAATAGGGAAAGCTAGGAAGGGATAGGTAAATACGTCTGATAGGCTGCCTGTACTCTGTAGGTTGACCTTAACCCATTGAGCATTGAAGCTCGGCCAACAATGTATTTATCTATGGGAGAACTATGTATTAAGTCAATGGGCATAGCGAGAGATGGGAAGGGATGGATTAATCATCTTCTAACTGCTTCAAGTAGTCTCTAGGTTGACTTTAACCCATTGCCTGTGAGAGCCTGATGTACCGTATACACACTCTGTGGGAATGGCAATATTCAGAATAGGAAAAGGTTAGCTCATTGTCTGCTGGAACCTAGTTGACCAGGTTTTAACCCCCTCTGCACGGACCAGTTCTGTAAATTAAACCCCCTGTGTGGACGGCTCAAGTCTGTGGATTACATGCTTGATATGCCGAATTCAAATGGCCTCCAAGGGGGTTAACTCAATGGGAAACTTGTAATCTGGGAGGATGTGGGTTAAACTATCGAGGCAAGCTGCGAAGCCATCTATCCATCTTCATTCCACGCATCCTGACATAAGTCCAGTCTCATCCATCCACATGGATTCCCCTGACCAAGACCTTTACTTTAAAGGGATCTAGTAAGTTTGTCTACTTGTGCAAAAACTGACAAACTGTTGATAACATGTTTATCTAAAGTTGTGATCTGATACAATTGTCCACTTAGTGATGTGAGAAAAGTCCACGGTAAATGAATGTCATATGACCGAGTAATGAGTGAAAACGCAAAGTGATATTCTCTTATCAAGTAGATAATTATAAATCTGAACACTGAAAAGCTGTTCCATGCTTCTACTGGTAATTCAAATACATTGAGGTAGATACCTTTAAAGTGATCCATTAACCTTGTAAAATTCAACCAATATCACTTGGAGAGATTCACAATTCTTTTGTAGCTTGTTGTTGGCTTTTATATGGTAACAGAAGAATGAAATGGGTTTTGATTGTTCAAATATCTCCCTAACTATGGAGATATGTATGATTCAATACAAAATGTTTCAGAACACTTTTCGATTGTAGTCAAAATTGTGATAAATCTGATGTAGATTTTCACTTATTTTCAGAAGGTAAACAATGTTATTCTGTATGAAAATGTCACATATCATTCAGAATCTTATCTTAAAATGGTCTGAAATAAATTGGATTTTTTTTCTTCTTCTTTCTGCAGTAAATTATTTATAGTGCTGCTACTTTACAAAAATTATACATGTTGCACACCTATGTCAATTAGGGTTAGGGTTAGTGGCAATGGCCACTTTATTTGTGCAATATGTATGTTGTTCTTTCCTCCTGTATCTTATCAGCAGATTATGATAGGATCTAAATATATAAACGTATAAACAGTATTCAGCCAGCAATACACATAGAGCCTTTTCACACGAGGGCATAATCGTGTTTGCAATCATGATTGTAATCATTTTTACAATCACGGTGATTCTGTTGCCGACCTTTCACACGAAGAAAAAGACTTTGCGCAGACCGTGATTAGAATTCGCGATTCTGGAGACGTCTTTCTGTGTAACTGTCAATCAAAAACTGCATGCACTGCACAAGAGCGCGCGGTTCATCTGCGAAAGTGCATGTAAGGTCACGTAATCTCCGCCTCCCAAATCGTGTTTTGGAGGTCAAGCCTTACACATGAGAGATTCGCACCGTGATTTGAGGGAAACGTGATTAGAAAACACCTCCGGACCACGATTAGAGTTTTGCGATTCATGATTCTAGTTTGCTTTCACACGGACAAAAAAATACCGTGATTGGAGTGAAAAATGATTTCAATCGTGATTTGGCCCTCGTGTGAAAGGACTCATATACACAGACCCATGGGAATTTAGAGCTGGGCAATTATCTGTCAAACCTAAATATAACCTTGATATTTGAACTTCTTTATACCCGTACTTGTGCATAAGTATGAACACATGATTAGTAAATTAGAGTAAATATATAAATATTTACAAATGATATCAATTAATACATGATGATGATGATGGCAATGATGATGATGACCATAATAATTCTAGGTAAGTTCACACAATTTTGTGAAAAAAACATATACCATTTTTGCATATAACCCTTTGCATATATGTCAAAATCAACCATACTGCATTGCAAGGGTAACAAAATTGCCTTTAATAAATGTGCTAAAATGGACTGTGCGGTATACTTGTACAAAAATATTCAACATCCTGGGAGCCACACATGCATGTATGTATACTGTTGATATGCGCGTTATATGTGCATGACATTGATCATGCAAGGCTAATCGTATAAAACGGTGTTATATATTTGGTAGCCTTGGATATAACATTCCGCCGCAAAGGCAGGGCCATGTGCTCAAGTGTGTAACGCATTCCGTTCTCCCTCCACCTCTCACCGCAAGCAATTGCAAGCAAGCGAGCAAGCATGCATGCACGAGTGTGTGACTGTGACTGAGAGCTCGATCGAGCCTGTATATATATCCGAGATCTATTATTGAATTGTCGGCTCTCTTACGTAGATGATTACGGTGTTATATATGTATAAATAGGACGTACAGAATTGCATTGCATCAAATCAATGAGGGTTCCATTACACATAGGTTGGAATTCACATCTTAGGTGGTTTCAGTTTGAAATGGTTTGAAATACCTGTTATAAAAAAAGTTGTGTTTTGGTTGCCCCATTTTGGCAACTAGATTTTCAAACTTTACAACAAAGGAGCAAAGGATTAACAAAGCTGTCCAAGCATATCTAGAGATCAGTGGAATTATAGGGCTGGTCCAAGGTCATTATCGAGTTCTCACTCCCTGGTTATATTTGGAGGGGGGGGGGGGGTCATATGCAGGGCTCGACACTAGCACTTGCCCTATATTGCCTGGGGCAAGGAAAAGATGATGTTTAGCGAGTAACATTTCATAAATAGCCTAGTTTGTAGTTAGTTAATTAGTAGTCAACTAATTCCTTACATGTAAATATCATCGAGAAGTTAATGGGCAAGTAAATTTTCTGTTTGGGCAAGTCAAATTTTACAAGCTATGATTTTCTTGCTCAAAATGGGCCAGTAGAACAAAATTTAGTGTGGAGGCTTGTCATATATGGGTCGCAACTAGTGACTGCATACTCTTGATCTGATGAAGATATGAATATAGTATAAATGACATGGCGAACGGGCACTTTTTTTTTCTAGGGGGGCTGAGGTCATTTGCCCCAAAACCATCCTTCTTGTTTTTAACCTGACAAGCAAAATATTTAAAAAAACGTTCACATATCTTATCTGGTGGAAAATTATATACTTTGATGATTTTGCATGAATTTACTGGAATAAGACATGATTTGGGCCGACTTTGCCCAATTTGGGGTGTTTTTTCCTGAATATTGCCATTATCAAAACTCCTGGTGGAGAGGGGCTGTAGCTCCCTAGCCGCCCTGCAATGTACGCCTATACATGATAAATGACACATTTTGTAAATTGTTGTAATTTGTTTTTATATTGTCTCATTTCAAACTCATAACGACCATTTTACTTTAGTATTTTATGTGTGTTCCTAGCCTAATGAAATGGAAATGTCAAGCTAATTTATTTAATTGCTCCTAATAAAAAACAGTACCGCGCTTGTATTTTCTATACGTTCCGTCCTAATTTTTTCGAGACTACTTAATACATAATACAACACCTTCCTCTCATCTGCGGGTCATTAGGACAGAAGGAGGAAAGGGTTAGGTGAATGGAGTGTTTTTTAACCCGTTGCCTGCTAGATTTTGCAATCCCCTTAAAGGGATATAGTAACATTGTCCAAATCCTCAAAACTTTCTTGGCATTCTAGCGGTTCTCTCATACCTAGTTGTATTTGTAAACAATAGAAACATGGAACAGCTAGGTTTCTGTTTTTCAAATTTCCCTTTTGTTAAAAAGATATTAATGGTTGAAGTGTTCAAATTTGTAACTATCCACTGGATAGTCATAACCGTGTACAAAGTCAGTGCAATGAGTTAGTGATTATCACTTTGCAATTTTCGCTCATTACTCGGCCATATAACATTAATTTTACGTGAAATTTTCACACATTACTCAGTGGCGTATCAGATCACAACAATTAACATCGTATCAACCATTCATCACTTTTTGCACATGTCAACAAAGTTACTATAGATCCCTTTAAAATGTATACATGGCCCGCAATGTTTGTATCATAAGCAATAGGTTAAGTTAGTGATGTGTAAAGGACTGATCATAGATTCAAACTTATTCATTAATGCAGTGTTACTCTGTAGGGTATATAGCTCTACTGAAATATGTATTTCGCCTACGTCAGCCAAGATAACAGGTTCAGCTATCAAGTGATTATTTTCAGCGAGGTCTGACAATTTGGCCCTGGATTTCGGTATAATATGAATTATGCACTGTCAAGTATGGATGAAGCTCTATTTCAAATGAAGTGTTTAGAGATCTATATGTTTTTGGTTAAAACCTAAATACATATTCACTGGACTACATGGCTGCTGAATTATCATTAATCTTGTTTAGAAGAGTTTAGTTGAAAAATGCAATACAGGCCAATTTTTAGTAATTGCAGCCTTTCTATATCAAAATAATGCGCTTTACCGTAAAACACCATCGTCAAGCACCCCCAAGCACCAATATACATCTTGCTTTTAAAGAGCGCCCGCTCTCTGTCCAAACGGGAAACTTTAATCAAGAATGCAAATAATGGTGAGGAATATTCATGAGGATAATAATGGAGGTGAATCTCATGGAAACGTCTTTAAGAGCAAGATGCGTATAGGTGCTTGGGGGTGCTTGACGATGGTGTTCTACGGTATCTGTACTGAAATATTTATTTTTCTCATACATCCGCTTAGATAACATTCTCAACTATCAAGTGATTACTGTATTCAGTGGGTCGATCTGACCCTGGCTTCCTGTGTTATATGAATTATGCACTGTCTAATATGGATAACGCGATCAAATGAAGTGTTTTGAGATATTTGTTGTTTTCAACTTGTTAGACAGTTGCCGAGTTGTCATAAATTTTGATGAGAAGTGTTTAGTCACAAAAAGCAATACGTCTCAAATGTTCAGTATTAAATGCTATTATATAGCAGCTGTACTGGAATATTTATTTCTCCAACGTCAGCCAAGATAACAAGTTCAAGTATCAAGTGATTGTATTCAACGAGTCTGTTTTTTGGCCAGGCTGGATTTTGGTATAATGCACTGTCTAATATGGACAAAGTTAATTAAGGCTAAACAAAAAAAAATTGTTGGATTGGAGTAACGGGCAACCAAACATTAGGGTAGGTAGGTAGGGTTTTTTTTTTTTTTTTAGGATTCGCACAAATACACAAAAACACACATATAACACTCAAATAACACATATCGCAACATTTTTGAAAAAAAAAAAAATATGTTTCAATTTTCAGTATTAAATGCTACAGTAGCTGTACTTAAATATTTATTATTCCCACGTCAGCCAGGGTATAAACAGGTTCAACTATCGAGTGGTTATAATTCAGCGAGTCTGTCTTTGGCCATGGATTTCCGTATAATATGAATTATGTCCTGTCATATATGGATGAAGCGATTAAATGAAGGGTTCTGTTTTGTTTTCGTCATTGATATCCACTGACTACACTGATGCTGAATTATAAATTTTGATTAGGAGAGTTCAGTCGCAAAGTTTTGAGTATCAACCCGCTCACTACGGGATCCTGATATTGCATGAATGAACGGTATGGGAATTGCAATATCTTGCTGGCAAGAGGTTAAAGGCCACATTTAAATAAATTATCCCAAATCATGCTGTAGTTGCTATACTAAAATATTAATTTATCCTATGTACGTCAGCCAAGATAGCATGTTTTACTATAAAGTTATTGTAATTCACTGAGGCTGACATTGGCCCCGACTATCTGAAGGGTAATAATAAAATAATAATAACTTGCATGTACATTATCTGTGCTTAATTCAGAGCTTCTAAGCGCAAGTATAATTAACCATGGTCATCAGGTACAGTAGAGTATGAATTATGCACTTTCTATAAATGAGGATTACAAAGTGAATGAAGTGCTTGAGTTAGTTGAAAGGTTTCTTTGCAGAAGGCAGTAAATAACAGTTCTGAACATTTTAAAGGGATCTAGTAACTTTGTTGAAATTTGCAAAAAGTGATTAATTGGTTGATATGATGGGAAAATTTCATGTCAAATGGATGTTATATATGGCCGAGTTATGAGCGATATAAACAACGAATGGTTTAGATTGAAACATTCAATAAAAAAGCATTCATTTTCTGGATCGTTTAGGGATACCATACGTTGTATCAATAATGGATAAGAGACATCAAAATAGAATTAAGTTAATTATGAATTATTCACAATTTGAATGAAAAATAATTATTCAGGCATTGTCTACAATTTACCATGAAATGAATTAAATATCACAATGTATTTATAACAGAGAGGCCTAGATGATCAATAAACAATGCATGGTTTGTATTAAAACATTCAAGAAACAAGCGAATGGTTAAATCTATTATTCATTTTCTGTATCGTTTAGGGATACCATACGATGCATCAATAATGGATAGGAGACATCAAAATAGAATAATGCTAAATAATGAATTAGCTCTAAGTTATACAGTACTCAGTAAAGTGAATGTCATTATGTTTCAGTTGATGCTTGTGTGTACATAATCACACATATTGCAAAGTTGGAGCTTTTTCCTCTGTGGCCCAGTCAGGCAAGTAAAGTCAAGATTATTATAAAATGTTAGTGGCCCAAAACCTATACATTTGCAACAAAGAAAAACATTTGACTTCCCTTTTTAATCTATTATTCATCTTCTGGATCTTTAGGGATGCCATACGTTGTATCAATAATAGATAGGAGACATCAAAAAAAGAATAATGTTAATTATGGATTAGCTCTATAGATGTTATACGGTGGTTGTGTGAAGGATATTGTGTCTTTGTTGCTCTTGTACATGCACATGATCACATATTGAAGTACTGGAGCCTTTTTGTTGTTAGTGTGGCCCAGGCAGGCTGGTAAAGTCAAGATTATTATTAAAATGTTAGTGGCCCAAATACCTATACATCCGCAACAACAAAAAACATTTGGCTTCCCTTTTTAATCTATTATTCATCTTCTGGATCGTTTAGGGATACCATACATCGTATCAATAATAGATAGGAGACATCAAAAAAGAATAATGTTAATTATGGATAAGCTCTATAGATGTTATACAGTGGTTGTGTGAAGGATATTGTGTCTTTGTTGCGCTTGTACATGCACATGATCACATATTGAAGTGCTGGAGCTTTTTTATTTAGTTGTGACCCTGCCATGCAAGTAAAGTCAAGATTATTTTTAAATGTTAGTGGCCAAATACCCATATGAATACATCCGCAACAAAAAAAAAACATTTGGCTTCCCTTTAAATCTATTATTCATCTTCTGGATCTTTAGGGATACCATACGTTGTATCAATAATGGATAGGATACATCAAAAACAGAATAATGTTAATTATGGATTAGCTCTATAGATGTTATACAGTGGTTATACACTGAATTGTCATTAATCTTTATTAGGAGAGTTTAGTTGATAAATGCAATAAAGGCGAATTTTGAGTAAAATTAGCCTTTATTTAATTCAAAATATATATGCTGCACTTTATCTGTACTGAAATATTTATTTTTCTCATACATCAGCCAAGATAACATGCTCAACTATCAAGTGATTTCTGTATATTCAGTGGGTTTATCTGACCCTGGCTTCCTGTGTAATATGAATTATGCACTGTGTAATATGAATTATGCACTGTCTAATATGGATGAAATGATCAAATGAAGTGTTTTGAGATATTTGTTGTTTTCAACTTGTGTAGATGGTTGCCGAATTGTCATTAATTTTGATGATAAGAGTTTAGTCTCAAAAAGCAAAAAGTCTCAAATGTTCAGTATTAAATGCTATATAGCAGCTGTACTGGAATATTTATTTCTCCAACGTCAGCCAAGATAACAAGTTCAAGTATCAAGTGATTGTATTCAACGAGTCTGTTTTTTGGCCAGGCTGGATTTTGGTATAATGCACTGTCTAATATGGACAAAGTTAATTAAGGCTAAACAAAAAAAAATTGTTGGATTGGAGTAACGGGCAACCAAACATTAGGGTAGGTAGGTAGGGGTTTTTTTTTTTTTTTAGGATTCGCACAAATACACAAAAACACACATATAACACTCAAATAACACATATCGCAAAATTTTTGAAAAAAAAAAAAATATGTTTCAATTTTCAGTATTAAATGCTACAGTAGCTGTACTTAAATATTTATTATTCCCACGTCAGCCAGGGTATAAACAGGTTCAACTATCGAGTGGTTATAATTCAGCGAGTCTGTCTTTGGCCATGGATTTCCGTATAATATGAATTATGTCCTGTCATATATGGATGAAGCGATTAAATGAAGGGTTCTGTTTTGTTTTCGTCATTGATATCCGCTGACTACACTGATGCTGAATTATAAATTTTGATTAGGAGAGTTTAGTCGCAAAGTTTTGAGTATCAACTCGCTCACTACGGGATCCTGATATTGCATGAATGAACGGTATGGGAATTGCAATATCTTGCTGGCAAGAGGTTAAAGGCCACATTTAAATAAATCCCAAATCATGCTGTAGTTGCTATACTAAAATATTAATTTATCCTATGTACGTCAGCCAAGATAACATGTTTAACTATAAAGTTATTGTAATTCACTGAGGCTGACATTGGCCCCGACTATCCGAAGGGTAATAATAAAATAATAATAACTTGCATGTACATTATCTGTGCTTAATTCAGAGCTTCTAAGCGCAAGTATAATTAACCATGGTCATCAGGTACAGTAGAGTATGAATTATGCACTTTCTAATGAGGATTACAAAGCGAATGAAGTGCTTGAGTTAGTTGAAAGGTTTCTTTGCAGAAGGCAGTAGATAACAGTTCTGAACATTTTAAAGGGATCTAGTAACTTTGTTGAAATGTGCAAAAAGTGATGAATTGGTTGATATAATGGGAAAATTTCATGTCGAATGGATGTTATATATATGGCCGAGTTATGAGCGATATAAACAAGAATGGTTTATATTGAAACATTCAATAAAAAAGCATTCATTTTCTGGATCGTTTAGGGATACCATACGTTGTATCAATAATGGATAAGAGACATTAAAATAGAATTAAGTTAATTATGAAATTATGAAAAATAATTATTCAGGCATTGTCTACAATTTACCATGAAATGTATTAAATATCACAATGTATTTATAACAGAGAGGCCTAGATGATCAATAAACAATGCATGGTTTGTATTAAAACATTCAAGAAACAAGCGAATGATTAAATCTATTATTCATTTTCTGGATCGTTTAGGGATACCATACATTGTATCAATAATTGATAGGAGACATCAAAATAGAATAATGTTAATAATGAATTAGCTCTAAGTTATACAGTACTTGGTGAAGTGAATGACATTATGTCTCAGTTGAAGCTTGTGTGCACATTTAATCACTGCAAAGTTAGAACTTTTTTCTTTGTGGCAAGTAAAGTCAAGATTTCTAAAATGTTAGTGGCCCAAAACCTATTCATCCGCAACAAAGAAAAACATTTGGCTTCCCTTTTTGATCTATTATTCATCTTCTGGATCGTTTAGGGATACCATACGTCGTATCAATAATAGATAGGACACATCAAAAAAAGAATAATGTTAATTATGGATTAGGTCTATAGATGTTATACAGTGGTTGAGTGAATGATATTTTGTCTTTGTTGTTCTTGTACATGCACATGATCACATATCAAAGTGCTGGAGCTTTTTTGTGTTGTTGTTGTGGCCCAGGCAGGCTGGTAAAGTCAAGATTATTATAAAATGTTAGTGGCCAAATACCTATATACATCCGCAACAAAGAAAAACATTTGGCATCCCTTTTTAATCTATTATTCATCTTCTGGATCTTTAGGGATCTACTATCCATATATGTTGTATCAATAATGGATAGGAGACATCAAAAAAGAATAATGTTAATTATGGATTAGCTCTATAGATGTTATACGGTGGTTGAGTGAAGGATATTGTGTCTTTGTTGCACTTGTACATGCACATGATCACATATTGAAGTGGTGGAGCTTTTTTGTTGTTGTGGACTTGTGGCCTAGCTGCCAGGCAAGTAAAATCAAGATTATTATTAAAATGTTAAAGGGGACCACCAGGCAAAGAACAACACATTATTATATGTTTTGGTACCGTTTTGTGATATCAAATAGATACCCAACATTTTGCAAAGGGTTGTGTAATTCATAAACAAAGCAATTAATTTCCACCACTTACGGAACCACTGCTATTTCCTGGTTCCATACGGGCCAACCATTTGCGAGTGCGCCAATGCTATTCACGGGTACGTTTGTAGACAATAGATTCCCGGGCGATTCGTTCGCTCTGCACACACATCGCAATTCACGGCACGCATCGCAGTCTCGCAATTCAGCCGCATGAACGCATGCTTTAGAATGGTGATGCGTTTCCAATTATATATTTTGTTTCTGGAAACATATTTTTGTGAACTTGTGGATGGAATGGCATACTAAAGATGTTACCTTTCTTTAATAAGAATATTATTTTTGGGTGGTGGTACCCTTTAAGTGTCCCAAACCCTGCATTTGCAACAAAGAAAAACATTTAAAAGTTGAATTGTTATTATATGGTCGCCTATTCTGGCAAGGAAAATTTTGATAGACAAAATGTTTGTGGCCAGGTTATTTTAGTTACCCCCGGCCAGTAGAAACGTGCCAGTAGACCAGTGCCAGTAGACCAGTGCCAGTAGACCAGTGCCAGTAGACCAGTGCCAGTAGACAGTGCCAAATAATTTGGGCCCCTGCTTATCAGTTCACTGTCTCTTCAGTACATTTACGCTTTATCAGATTGATAAGTTGATATCTATCAAGAGAGTACATTGAAGGGTCTGAAGTGAGTTTTATACAAGATGTGAGCTTTCAGAATATTATGATACTAGATACTAAATACTAGATGGAAAAAAGTTACTTGTTACAATTATTATTGACACCTATATTCACGGAGGACCTAGGTTTTGGCAAAACAATTATTGTAAAACATTGGAAAACTGATTTTTGCCAGTTTACAATTAAATCTTGTTGGTATATTTCTTAAATTGTCTCATATTAGAATTAGATCAAATCTCCCTGCTTTGCTCTGTATATTTGAGTTAGATTAATTAATAACTTGCCTGTCATGTCGGTTTGAACGCTTTAAATGGCTTATCGTGTTGCCATTTTAGGCTTATTTCTTTACAAAGGTCTTTTAGAAAAAATAAGATGGATATTTTTTTTTCTTAAACGCTTCAATATCAGCCGGCAATGCTTGATAGGCCTGTATATAGGAGTTCATGTGCGAGCTGATCGGTTATCGTTGCTAGGTAGTTTAATTTTTGCCGTGGCCTAAAGACATTTAGTGCCAAGGCTTATTAAACAGTGAAGAATGAGTGATTACATGCAGTTCACTTCTTCTTATTACCCATCAATATGCTTTGCCGCTCTCGAAATCTACATGTAAAGGGGCAGTTTCAAGCGTGATATTTTAGATTCTGAATATAGAATGCCTAATTAAATATTTTTTGCATACGGAACATGCACAGACAAATACAACTCTTTACTGAATTCCTTAATGGCATGCCTTTTCTAATATAGTTGCATTTTCAGCCGTTAAGCACAGATTCTATGTTGAATGTCTTTAGAGAAGATCGAGAACTATCGAAAGATTCTTATTAGCTCTATAATTCCTCAACTTAATTTGTTCCAACACAGGAGTATTTTTTAGGTGTAATAAGGAACTCTATAGAATGTCTAAATATGTGACTGGTCGGTAAAAATGAAAATGTAGATCTTTATACCACTAGAAAGGACTCATCACAAGCTTTGATTTGATGCTTTGTTCTAAAAAATTGGGCAATAATTGGCAAAGATATGTTTGTTTAAATTTTACAAAATATAAGTCTTTTACACACATTATATGTGAACTTAAAATGCCCATTTCTTCAAAACATGAATTACCGACAATTGCAGGGTTTCGCTATATCCAGTCACATACGCTTGGTACGTAGGGAATCTACAGACCACACTTATGACTGCTATAATACCATGATAACTGATCCGATGCCGTTTCCTTTTCTGGAAAAGTGACTTGCGCACAGATCTGTCAAGAGCAGCGCTATAGATAGATTGAAATCTGTACTCACGTATATGTTTACATAGAAACTCCATAACATGGAAAGAGATTTATCACTCTACAGTCTGTCATACATCCACAGACTTTGCATGCATGGCCACATACTTTTGCGTGGGTCTATAAACTGTTTTGCATGAAGAAGATCCACCAACATACTTAGCTAAACTGCTTGATTTTATTATTTTTTCTTAATGTAGAAGTATTTTTAGGTGTAATAAGGAAACTCCATAACATGGAAAGAGATTTATCACTCTACGGTCTGTCATACATCCGCAGACTTTTGCGTGGGGTCATAAACAGTTTTCCATGAAGAAGATCCACCAACATATCTAGCTAAACCCCTTGATGTTATTAATTTGTTCTTAATGTAGAAGTATTTTTAGGTGTATAATAAGGAAACTCCATATCATGGAAAGAGATTTATCACTCTGCATAGACTGTAATACATCCACAGACTTTGCATGCATGGCCACATACTTTGCGTGGGGGTTATAAACTGTTTGCCTGCGAACATATATTAGCGTTAATCTGGCTCCCAACACGTGGTATCTATTTTAAATTTGCTGGAAATTATGTAAACCTAATTATCTCTCCGTGCAAACACAGCCATTGCGTCTGGAGGAGCTAGCTAGCACCCCGATCTGCTCTATATATTTGTTTACAAACATGATATCCAGACACCAAAATATATACACCTACATACAGATAACAGAGTTTAACCACGTCAGCGCACAACCGGACGTGCATACATGTGCACACACATGCACGCACAAACATATACACATGCGCATACCTACATAGAAACACACACCACACAGCGTACATACAAGCGCCTATCCACACAGACAGATAAACATGCATTAACACACACACATATGCAAACACCCAAACACACATGCAGACATCAACACAAACACTCGTATATGCATAAAGATAAACACATGCAAACATCCAGACACACAAACGCACACACGCAAAAATCAACACAGACTCTCCTACTCACACAGACAGTTACACACATATACGCAAATATGCAGCAAACACACAGACACATACACACACTAAGGCATCAACACAAACACTCTTACACAGACAAACACACACAGTCACATAGACACACAGACAGATTTTCACACACACACATCAACACAGACACTTTTACAAACTGATACAAAGACATACACATACACAAACATGCACATAAATATGTGTAGCATGCATGCAACCTAGTGCCTCACCGCATAGCTATCTGATAGGAATTACCGCAAGCTTTCCATACTCGCTGCAATACTGCAGTGCTGGTATGCGGTTTCTGTGCCTATATAGGTTGGAGTGTGTCTCGTTGATGTCTACATACCAAGTTCATGTCACAGATTTATTTTTGTGACTGGGAAAAGCAAGACCCGGCAGCAATTGCTGACATAAATCAAACTTAGATTTTATAATTTTTTTATTTTTTTTAAAATGTTCATGTAGGTGTACTTGAAACCAAGTTCATACAAATGTTATTATTTCACATAATTATGGTTACTTTATTTTTTTGTGGACATATTCAAGTAATTACATATTTTTTACTGTAAAAGCCAATCTCTGCAAAGCATGAGTTGCAAGTATGTCGATCAGTTGTGCTTATTCCCATTTAGTTTTGTTCACATCATGTTGACAGGTACAACCATGTTGCCAATTTAAAAATTGAGATTTTGCTCATTGATTCGTTGAAAATTCTCTCAGTCATATTAAAAAAATATATATATAAAACAAAAGGTTCAGATTTGAATATTCTAACTTATCTTTTTTGCTAACTTGGTTAGAATGACTTAAATAAGGTGTTTAGGAAGAAAATGTAAAATGTTCCCTTTAACCCTTTCAATATTTGCTCAGGTCATCTATTCAGCATAATACTACAGTATAATCATTTCCATGTCTTGTGACTGTGAAGGTTAAAGGGACCACCTGGCAAAGGACAACACATTATTATATGTTTTGATACCGTTTTATGATATCAAATAGATACCCACCATTTTGCAAAGGGTTGTGTGATTCATAAACAAAGCAAATAATTTCCACCACTTATGGAACCACTGCTATTTCCTGGTTCCATACGGGCAAGCATTTGCGAGTGCGCCAATGCTTTCACGCGTATGTCAATAGAATCCCGGATGATTCGTTCGCTCAGCACAGAGCGCTCTGGCTCTGCGCAGATGTAGTCTATGCAATTCAGACCGCATGAACGCATGGTTGAGAATGGTGATGCGTTTTCCAATTATATTTTTTTTCTGAAAACATATTTTTGTGAACTTGTTGAAGGAATGGAATACTAAAGATGTTACCTTTCTATAATAAGAATATTATTTTTGGGTGATGGTACCCTTTAAATCCTCTCTCACCAGACATAATGTGATCTGCAGAACCAATTACAATTAAAAACAGGTCACTTTAGAATGTTAACCCTTCCAAACCCATATTTATTTGGGTATAATATGTCTTCTCCATAGACCTTAGCTTAAGTAGTTGCATCACTATTCCTGTATGGGTTAATGATTATTCGAATTTATGAAAAGCCATATTTCCTCACTGTCGGCAAAATACCTATTGCTCGGGGGCATTTTTGGGAATTGAATTATATATGAATAAGAAAGAGGTGGATTATAAAATAGTGGTTTTGTATTGAATCATTTTCTGTGGTGCAGACATATGTTTGATTACTCAAAGGGCTCTAAGAATTATATTATGGTGAGAAGCATTTTTTTTTTTTTTTTTGGGGGGGGGGGGGGGGGGTAAATGTAGCTTCAAGTTCTGATGAAAACTGAAGTTCTATAAAATGATAAGAGAGTGGAAGAACTTATTTCCCTAGAAAGCCGAGAAATTAGCAGCACAACAAACCTTTCCTAGAAAGTATGAGTTTCTTATAAAAAAATATCCTATTTTGAAAAATCTGTCATAACAGTGCACAGCTGCACTATACGGTGCTCCATCTTGTATTGTTCAAAGCCATTCGTGTGTACTTAATTTCTATTGTTATAACCATATTTATTCATTCAGTTGGATGGTATTACCACATACTGTCCTTATGAATATTAAATGATTCAAGAATATATGTATTTAAGTTAATATAACATGCATTCTCTAAATTTGCACCCTAGCCCAGACTATTTTATGGAACAGGTCTTGAATGGGTTAAATCATTTCGGGCGTATAGTTTTCATAGTTTTTATCCACCATTACCATGTTCATTATTCAGTTGGATTGTATTTCTGTATAACACGCATTCTCTAAATTTGCACCCTAGCCCAGACTATTTTATGGAACAGGTCTTGAATGGGTTAAATCATTTTGCGTGTAGTTTCACTCCACAATTACCATATTTATTTATTCAGTTGGCCTGTATTACTGTATAAAATGCAATAACGGACAGATATTAGCACCAAAACAGATGAACTCTCGTAGCTAATAGCATTAATATGATCATATTTATTTCTTAGAAAAGCTGGATCATGTTGATTTCCTTCTATCCTCTTCTCCCCGAACATTCTCTTGTATTCCCTCACACCTCTGCATATACATGTACATGTACTGTAAGTATTTGATTCAGTTTCTAATCTCTTTTATACTGAGAAAAAAAGCATGATAATCATCTCTGAAAACAATCTCTTTGAAAACACTTTCCTTCATCATTATTTAAATCTAGTAAACTCTGTATTTCGGAAGCTGATTGATAACACACTACACATATTATGAAATGTAAACGTAGCGGTACTTGACAAGATGCAGGATGTAAATGAACTTGGCTCTTGAAAGCGGGGGATGAATATGACATGGCTCTTGAAAGCAGGAATGGATTATAATAGGCTGGCAGCCATGTCGATTTGATCATGAAATCAACGCTCTTGGAGTAGTGGATGTGGGTGTGGGGGTATTGTAGTAGAGAGGGGGTTATAAGAAGTGGTACTTGACAATGTACAGGATGTAAGCGAAATTGGCTCTTACAAACGGGATGGAGAAGACATGATTCTTGAAAGCAGAAATGGATTCCAATGGGCTAGCAGCCATGACGATTTGATCATGAAATTATCGCTCTTGGAGTAGTGGATGTGGGGAGGGGGGGGGTATTGTAACAGAAATGGGGTTGTGAGTAGTGGTACTTGACGATCGATGTACAGGATGTAAGTGAACATGGCTCTTGAAACCAGGAGATGGAGATGACTGGACTCTTGAAAACAGAAATTGATTATAATGGGCTGGCTGGCATCCATCACGATTTGACCATGAACGCAAAGCTCTTGGAGTTGTGGATGAAGGGGTGAGGGCCGAGGGGGTATTGTAGCCCAAATGGGGTGATACGTACATGTAGTACAGAGGCAGTTATAAGTAGTGGTACTTGATAAGGTGCAGGATGTTAGTGAACTCCACTCTTGAAAGCGGGGGATGGAGCTTACGGACGTGGCTCTTGGAAGCAGAAATGATTATAATGACAACTTGGACCATGATATCATAGCTCATGGGGTGGTGAGAAAGGGGTTGAGGGGGTATGGCAGCAGAGGTTGGAGGCATTGTATCTGGGGGGGGGGGCAGGGGGTGAGGGGATATTGCACCAGAGGTCGAGGGCATTGTGGCTGAGAGGGGGGGGGGGGGGAGGGGGGGGGTTATGGTAACAGGATGGAGGCAGCAGAAGGGTGTGATATTTGAGTACCAGTCTAGAGGGATAGCTTCCCATCACACAAATAGCTGTGTGGGTGATGGGAAGTAGGTCTAAGGTATCATGTCATTGGATGAGAGCGAGTAGGACGTTTAGTCGATTTATGGCTAAATAGAGTTATGCATATACAATCCTCAAAGCCTTCTCTATGTGATGCAAAATTTTAAGTTCATGATAATTATTAATTATTTTTTGGAATATTTACCACAAATCAAAGATAGCTACAGTACAAAACTAAAGAAACTTACCAAATTACTGCAGTAAAAAAAGGTTTCTCTATTGATTCACATAACACATTACAAACGTTAGGGTGGAAAGTTCCTTTGATGCATACTCTATATCAGGTAGAGCTACAAGGCTCTCGGACATAAAACATGATTACTTTACAAGTACAAAATGTGACATAGGGCCCTTCTCTTTCTCAACCAACTATATCTCTGTTTGCCTGCAGAACAACAGGATCCATATACCTGTATATTCCAAACCCTTTGATGGAGACAGTAAGCTTCATGCAAAAACATATTCATTTTGTGATTGATGCAAAACAACTGGTTCAGCTCATTCTGTTATAATTCAAAATTCAAAACACTATTTTGTTTTGTCTTTTAAAAAATGTGGGTAGCCAAATCGACACGCATTGCAGAGGCATTCTCATGCATGCACTAACTAGCGTGAATCATTTCCATGCATACTGTATGATTGTATTGTGTATGATTGCCATAGTGCTTGATGGAAAATCAATGCATTAACTCGACCGTGCAAAGTTAAATGTCGCGCAAAATTGGATGTCCTGACTTTATATATTATTCATGCACAATATGTAGAATCACAGTGGAACAGTTGTGTAAGCCAATTTTTCCTTCAAAGAATTTTCCAATGAAACAGATGTGTCGCTCTATTCATATTTATAAGTAGTTCACCCACATTGTATGACATAAGTTTAAACTTCTGAGATGTTCCATTTTGCATTAAATAATTTTTGTTATCTACCTTAGATATCAACATCTTATTTTTGAAGCAATATTGAGTATAAATCATACATGTATTTGTCAATATTTTTGTATAATTTAACACTTTTCAAATGTTTTATTATTATTCTAAATTAGCACTTGCCCGAATGACTGTGTCAAGTTTTATTTAGATTGGGGCAAGTATTTGTGAGGAATCAACCAAAGCAATGGCCCCTAAAAGGGTCGCAAAATTTGAAGAATTTGAAGTTGATTAAAGTACATGTATAATCTGCTTTGGGGCAAGTGACATACTTCCCTTGTGAAACTGAACTATTATTTGGGCAAGTGAATTGTTCTTTGGGCAAGTGAAGTATTCCCATGGAAAGTGAAATATTTGTTTGGCAAGTGAAATTTTCCTTATTGGTGCTTTGAAGCGTTCTTTTTTTTTATTTACTTGCCCGAGTGCCAGAGCCAGAGCAACAGCTATGTATCAGCCTGATTATTAAAGGACCTTTATAATGAAGAGGGTGAAATCTGTGCGACAGGCAGATTTACCATCATGTAGGGAAATTTAAATATATTTTTTGCCAATGTTCTTTGGGCAAGTGAAATAAACTTTAGGCAAGTGAAATATCATGATTTTGAAAGTAAAATATACCTTTCCTGCAAGTACTTGTAACCTTTTTTTTTGGTGGAAAATTGACTTGCCCGAGTGCCGGAGCAAGTGCAACAGCTATGTATCAGCCTGATTATTACGTGACCTTTATAATGAAGAGGGTTAAATCCCCGGGACAGGAAGATTTGCGATGACGTAGGCCATGGTGGTATGATGACATCACTGGCACGGCACACACAGAAGGGGGTTGCATGCAGAGTGGCTTGGGACTTGCATACTTTACAACGTACATATCGTGGTCGGGTGAGTGTGAGAAGGGCGTTAAGTCAATTTTGGGCTAAAATCGGTTATGCATACCATCGTGTAGATTGGAAACACCTCTATGCGATGCAAAATTTTGTGAGATAACAATTATGTCTAATTTTGGAGAATATTCATTGAATATAAAAGAGAAGTACAATTGGTTACCACGTGGCTTTAAAAATTGTAATGTGATAATCTCCAAAGTACAAAATGTTACTTGCCGCCTTTCTGACTCTCAATCAACGTTATGTATGTCTACATGTGTGTACGTTGGGTTGGGAGGGAAGGCTGGAGCTGTTTTCTCTAGGCTAGTCTGTTCCCTGTGACGCAGTTTACATGGAATTCCAGCTGAGACTCCTTAAAGGGATCAATCAGCGCCGTCCCCCTTTCCGCAAACTCTGCCGTTGTGTCCTTCGTTGCTTTGTCTTTGTCTCTAGCTGAGCACTCATGTTTTCCTCATAATATCATGCCATTTCTCTTGGTTCTGTAGTCTAGCGTTAACCCGTTCCCTTCTAGATTCTGTTATCCCGATAGAGTTAATATAGAACCCATTAGGTTCCCGTATGCAAAGGGTAAATCAATGTAGTAATTCTTGTCAAACATTAGGCACACATTGACCAACGAGCTAGTTTAAAACCAGATTTTTATTACTAAAACTGCCTGTTTCATAAGAAATATACAACCTAATCGATTAAAACTAAAATTGTTCATAAAGCATGAAAAGTATGAATGCATGCATGAATAGCAGTCTTTAGAACTTACAGTAAAATGAAGTGATAGTGTTGATATATCGTGTGAATAAATTGCGTTAATGAAGGAGAAATGCAATGATCATACGATTACACTTGGGATCCCATGATTGGAAAGCATGCGCTCTACTAATCTTGCAACACCACATCCAAATATTGTAGCTCCTGCCACAGAGCACAATTTATTTCTGATTGTCACTAATCCATGAAATATCTACCAAGTCCTTAAAAAGTACACTTCTTCTGTTGATTTAAATTATGTGTTATGGTGGTGCATCCTTAAACCCATCAGGATATATTTTGGGATTTTCAAAGAGGATATCTCAGAAAAATAGGATTGCTTGTAAAAAAAAAAAGAAGTGAAATTTGTAAATATTATATCTCATTTGGGTGTTTTCAATTGTTTTGGAACAATGTGAACATGATCCAGAATGGAGCTTCATAAAAGTTAGGTCACCCTCCCTTAACCAATTATGCTAAGACAGGATTACTATACATACTTTGGAATGTTTATAGAATACAGCCCTATGATCTTTTACTATTCATGAGTATACAGTAGCTTATTTGATTGTCTTGAATAGTTTATGGAACAAGATCTTGAATGGAGCTTTAATTATAATTAATTCTCTCTCTCCCACAACAATTTCTGCTAGCCAGACTTACTTGCTTGAATGGTTATGAGAACATACTGTGGAATTTTTCACAGACTACAGCCGGAGTCCTTGTTGAAACTAGTCGTGAATAGTAAAATAATGTTCTCAATTGTCGTGGAAAGGTCACCTTGAATGGATCTTTAACCCATTAAGGACTGGTCCTGAAAATAATCCGGCTAGAATATATGGAAAATGCATGTTATTTAAAAATCAATTCGTCTTGAATGGGTTAATTAAAGTCACATATATCCCTTCCCAACCATTCTTGCGTGGTAGTGGAAAACAAACTGGAATTTTTCATCCACCATGGCTCAAGTATTTTTATGAATAAAGTGCTTGTCAAATTGAGTGTTTTGAATAGTCGTTTGAAATAGATCTAGAATGGAGCTTTAATTAAAGTCATGTCTCCACTCCCCGCCAGGTCTACTAGCAAGCGACGGTGCTTGAGCTAGAGTTGACCTTAGGTGGTGGGGTGCGTATCAAAAGGCAATCATCGATCTGCTGGAGCGTATTGCTATGAAGACAGAACTCTACATCGATGTCAACCCTGTTTTCATACGCAACAAAACGTGAATATTAATATATACAGTAGTCCATTTGAATGTTCTCAAATGTTGTGGGAAAGAACTCCAGAATTGATAGCTTTAATTCAAGTCATGGCTCCCTAGTTCATCCTTGAACCATTTCTGCTAGCAGTTCCTGTTTGGTACTGATTGCATACTATGACATTTTTTACAGACCACAGGCCGAGTATTTTTCTGAACAAGTCGTTAATAGACTGTAGTGGCTTATTTGAGTGTTCTAACTAGTCGAGGGAACACAATCATGAATGGAGCTTTAACCAGTTCCCTACTATATGTTTCAATCCCTGTGAGTTGGTATAGGATCCACCAGGTTCCTGTAGGCAATAGGTTAATTACAGTCATGCCTCTCTCCCCAACATTGCTCTTAATAAATTTTCCCTAAATCGAAGTCCAACTATTTTCTGAACTAGTTATGAGTATAAGTTATGGGAAGGAACTTCTGAATGGAGCTTTAATTAAAGTCACGTCTCGGTCCCCCGCAACGCCTGCTAGCCGTCACCGGCTGTGCTTGAGCTAGAGCTGACCTTAGGTGGTGGGGTGCATCAAAAGGCAATCATTGATTTGTTGGGGCGTAGAGCTATGAAGAGGCTACTCTACATGTGACATTAAAACGACTTTGACAATATACCATGTTTGACTATACAACATTTGACTAATTTTCTATTGAATGTCTGATTGACAATCAGTGGTTAGGACACTTGATTTTCTTAGTATAGTTACACAGTCACCAAATACTCACCTTTCCTTACCAGCATTTTCACAACAGTTTTTTCTAAGAAGGAAGATTAAACTTTCACAATCCTGACTATTTTCATTAGTTCTCATTCGAACTAATATTTTGCAAAATAATACCATAGCTCTCATCTATGTATCCACTGTACTGTTCTATGTCTCTTTAGTATTTCAGAACTAATACATGTACATGCATGATGCTACCAGATCAACTATATACATGTATTTATACAGTGGCATAGCTAAGGAGGGGGGGGGGGGGGGGGGGGCATGAGCCCCCAACCATTTGCCCAAAACAATAAAACACATAAGGGGGAAATCAGTGTACAAATAACGAAATACATAAGGTGCATGTGCCCTTCAATCATTCACATGCCCACCAATCAGCCAATCACACTACGCCACTTTCGTACATACATCATTTGATGCTATGCTTTTTAGGCACGTGTGAAAGGGGGAAATATAGATGTCTCCATTGCTCTGAAGGCAGCTCAATTGCTCTGTAGACAGCTCCATCGCGATAAGAGCCAGAGGCTGTTTTTCACCACTCACCCAACTGTGCACCCACATATTCACTCTATCTATCTGGCTTTAGAGGAAAGATATATTAACTCTGTTCCTGTATATATATATATATTTATATAATATGATGACGTCATAATGAAGGTAAATTGAGCATTCCCATTGGTTGATTACTGATGCTTAATCCGGTATAATCAATGGTAAAGTTATAATACATATGTATTATAACTTTTCAGTATGTACAAACTGACCATAGAGAGCCAGACGAGCTGCGCAGGGGATTGCCTTGAAGTGCGTAATGTGCTCTTGTGCGCTTGTTCTTGAATGGGGAAAATGCGCAGAGCGCGCAATTATTTCTAATACGCGCTGGCACTTAACACAGTACGCAGGGCCGACAATGGCTGGAGAGAACACTCACAATTTGAGCAAGGTCAATTTGGGTTTATCAACATGATAACCATATCAGTTCCTCAAAATAATCATATTATATAACAAATAGTACATGTTTCTTGTCGTTAAATATTCCACAATAGACACCTACATTTTTAATTTCTCTCGTGCGATTATATTGCACTCGGCCTGCGGCCTCGATGCAATATAATCGCTCTCGAGAAATTAAAAATGTATCGTTGTCTATTCTGGTATATTCAACTCCAAACCATGCACTATTTGTATAATATGCAGGCATGAAAGTATATATGATGTATGATACATTTTCACATGATTATGCAGTTATATAAATCGACAATGTATATTTTTTTAAATCTAGGTTTCTTCCAAATTGTCATGTGATGTTAATCAGACCCCAGGGTAGATTATAGTAAGCTATCCTTATACTGGTGTCTGTGTTTTTGCATATGCATGATTGTATGAAAATATGTTGTAAATATAAATATATTTTCATACAAGTATGCACACAAAGTATAAAGCTTACTGGAGTCTATCCTAGGCTCTGATCTATACTTACACTTTTAGTAAAATACTTGTCTCAAAATATGTCAATAAATCTGTTCCAGTTATTATGCAGGCATGTCATTTTTGCATGCATGTGAAAATAAGTGTAATGGAATCTATATGTGGCTTTGATCTGTTCATTTAAAGGCAAATGCCAGTAATGGGAAACGCCCCACACGCAAAAAATGAAATGTACACTCTTATTACCAACCATGTGAAAGAATATAATTTTACTAATATGGGATTATAAACATTTGGCCAAGAAACCGCTTACTAATGGATATATTTGCAAAATTATAAAACTGATTTACAGTAAATTGATCGCCAACGCGGAATCGTGCATACGCTACGTGCAAAAGTCCACGTGGTCCGCACATGATTTCCGGTATGCGGCCATTGGATTTTTTCCGATATTTCTGCATGTAACGATGCTTAGGTTCGGATTTTACCACGCAAGTTCTTTTTAAATACTTAATCAACAATATTGATCAATTATTGTGGCCAATATAAATATTTTCTGTATTTTTCCCAAAACTGTTTATATTCATCTTCAATTATGAAAAAAAAACTGCATCACATCAGTGATCCAGCTTATGTCAGATTTATAATTTAGCTTCTGACCACCTGAACATTGTAAACTAAGGGGTTTCAGGGACAAGCACTGCACTAGGGTTTATGTCTAGAGCATTGGTCTAGCAATCCGGAGGTCTCGGGTTGAAATCCCAGATAAATCCTATTTTCTTTGCTCTTTTTCATTTATATTATATATTTCTGGTCAGTTACTCTATATGTTTGATTTGATTCAATTCAGTAAAGTTCACTTTATCATACTATATAAACACAAGTTTGTCATAAAATACTTGTCATAAAATACATCAATAACTCTGCCCCAGTAAGTGCAGACATTAAATTATATGATATATTTTATATGTAGGAAATATTTTCATACAATCATGCATAATATGCAAACACACACAGTCACATACATGTGTGGAAGTAATAGCCAACGTATTCTACCCTGAGCTCTGATTAAAGAAAGTCATATGACAATTTAGAAGAAACCTGGATAAAAACCTATAAATTATCACTTCAGCTGCAATATAATCAAGTGAAAGGATAAATGGTATCATAAATTGTAGCTTTGAAATGAAACGCATTATAGTATGCAGCTAGACAAGTACTGATGCTGTAATTGCAGTTTAATTGCATTTTCTGCCTCATCACCACAGGTTATTTCACCTATAGATACCTCAATCTGAAGTCACACAAGACTGATAAATGACCGCATTCTAGAATAGTTCCTAAGGCGCTCTTTAAAGGGATCTAGTTACTTTGTTGACATGTGCAAAACGTGATGAACGTTTGATACAACGTGTATTGTTGTGATCTGATATGACTAAGTTGTGTGAACGTTATGAATATATAAATGTTATTTGACCGAGTAATGAGCAAAAATGCAAGGTGATATTTGCTTACTCATTGCACATACTGACTGTATGAGAGAACCACTAGAGTTCTAAGTAAGTTTTTTGGATTTTGGCAATGTTACTAGATCCCTTTAATAGTGCTTGGTTAAATCCTTACTGTTCCAACCAGGCCACTGGCAATGGGCTCTTTTAATTTGTTACAGTCATGGGGGGTGTTTCACAAAGATCCTAAGTTGAACTTAACTCTAAGTTGGACCTAACTATTATGGAAAGCCATTTGTAGCCTTGGAATACAATATATTCAAAAGCAAAACAACAAGAATGTTTGTCTTTTTAAATTTTTTATAAATAAAGCATCAAGAACATGAAATCTCCTTGATAATAGAAAATATTAATGATTTAAATCAACATGTTATGCCTTTGAAAAAGAACTTTTACAACAATTTGTCGAAGAAACTAGTGGCTTTCCATACTTTTTAAGTCCAACTTAGAGTTAAGTTCAACTTAGAATCTTTGTGAAACACCCCCATGGTGCAGTTTGCGATATATAAATATAAAGGAAATTCGGCATGTAGAATGCAAACTAACATACATTTTTTTGTATGAGTTTAAAGAATATATTTCCCTTTTTCATTTTGTAGTTTAATTAAATAAGCCGCATAGATGTGTTTTTAAATAACTGAATACCTTTAAGTTTGGCAGTACTTGTTTCAAACAAATGGATTTGTCATAAAAACACTTGGGGTTTAGTTCTTAATAGCCCGGTCACATATCAACGGATTGCGCAAACGGATGTCAAACGGAGAGCTAGATTTTCCATCTGTTCTATACGTTTCTTGTCCGTTCCTTGTCCGGTGATGTACGTTGTTCTATGTTTTGTACATGAAGCAATGGAGACGACTTTCATCACCGGATAATTTAATTTCGCAAATTGTCTATTCGTTGGGCATACGTTTCCGATATCCGTTGATATCTGACCGGGCCAATAGGGAATGCATGTTATCATATCGTCGGTCGGTTAAGCCATTGCTTACGGGGAATTTCACAATCTCAAAGGGAATGGGTTATTGAAGTGATGCAACATTTTCTTGTGGAAAATATAAAATGTTCTCGTGAAAAAGTATTCAAGTTTAGTGTACTGAGGTTGTCATGTAGTAGTTTGCTGCCCGAACTGCCTGCACATAGCTCAGCTCAGCCAATAGCTGCCGTATTGCTCACTCAGCCGATAGCTGCCGTATGTAATATTCGAACCTGCAGACAGTTCAGTCGCTTCAGTATCTTTCCCTCCCGAAAAATAAGGATAATGTTAATTAGCTGGCAACTAGCCAAACGTGATTGGCTGCGGGTATTATGACGTAGCGCGATGAGTGTAGCAATCGTATACAAAATGCTGTATGCTCATGAATAATGATTGACGTGCGCTGCGAACCAGTGATTTTTTCCACGCCCAATTCCAACGGAAGCGTCAGGACATGGTTTTGGAGCTATAGAAAGGGGAATTACGGACGTAACGATAGTAGCATTAGCGCCCGTTGAGCTCTGAGTCGTATAGCATGGTGTGCATGTAGGTGGTGTGTGTTCACAAATCACATCCTGAATCTGGACTAGTCATGTAGAAGCAATTACCCCCTTGACTACGGAAACCGGGTGGGTTGTGTACAAAGTCAATGGGGATTTCAGAAACTCGAAGGGAACGGGTTTAGGGCACTTTGTATTGCTTCTGTTTGTTACGATCATCCCTTCCATCACTGTAATTCCCATCTAGATTTATGGAACACCATGACCATGCAGATAGATATAATGTGGGTCGACATAACAGTTCGCTCCAGCGACCTTGAAACACCATCTAGATATAGCGCTCGGTGTTCTTTGACAGACGTTGCAAATGCCATTTCAGCTGCCAAGGTCGCAGATAAATTGAAATAGTCTTACTCAGTATCCATTGTCATGAAGATAATGGTGTTTTCTTCAACGTGAATGAGATGAAAATAGATTTTATTTCATTCTTTTTTTTCATTTGAATCAATTTTCTGATGAAAAAAAAAATTATGTTATACACACGGAGGTACAGGAGAATTTTGGTTGAAGTAGATTTCTTTTTGACAGACTTGAATGCCATTAATATGTACTTTGAAGCAGAACATCTGTTGACGTTTTATATGGTTTATTATGCATCCTGAAATTTGACTGCAATCTATGTGGTGTTCTAAATCATGTGAAATTAGTCTTGCAAAAGTAAAACTGATGATTATGCAAAACAAAAAGAGAATATCTGGTATATGAAAATTATTTTCAGCAGAAAGTGCACAATGATACATGAAGTTTTATTTAATAAAAAATAAAACATTGATTTTTGCATTGAAGGTTTTTATAAGAAATAAGTCAATACGTCATTATCGATTAAGTCAACATAAGAGGAAAAAGAGAATATCAGGTATTTTAACATTATTTTCAGCAAGAAGGGCATAATGATCCATGGAGATTAACCCTTTTTTTCAAAAAATATAAAAATCAACTTTTGCATTTAATGTTTTTATAAGTAACAAGTCAATATGACAACAAGTCATTATTGATTGAGTCAACGTAATTGAGACAATCAATAATTCAAAAGCTTGAGATGTTCCCATCCCCTTGTGTACCGCAGAGAGAGATGGATTTAAATGTGCCACTAATCAAAGAGGCATGGCCATGTCAACATATCAACATTATCAAAACAGTCAACAAATTTGAAACTGACCATTTCTCCTTTGCTATATTGTTCCGCAGAGTTAGTTTATCTGTGTCACTAAGCGAGGAGGCATGTTGTAGCAAAAACTCTCCACATTTCCTGGAAAATGTGGGTACATTCCATTAGCATTGCTTTCTAGAATAATTCATGATTAATGTTTTGAGAGAAAAGGATATATCTGTAGACATTTTTTATGGCAAAACATATTTTCACTCAAGCATTTTGGCTCCGCATTGAGGCCACCATAAGGTTGTCATCTTAAATTATTGGGTTTAATGACAGCTAGACCGATATTCATTTATTGGATACAACATTTGTATGTTTCTGGTATATATATGTGGATTGCATGTATCATCTTGTGAGATCTAAACTCTGGAATCTAGAATCCCCACACTATATTGCTACTGCACTGAATGATGGCATTTTGTTGTTGTTGTTGTTGTTGTTCAATTCATTGGTTAAATATATTGGCTCTGAGAATATATTATAGCATAATTTGTATATCAAAGTTGTATCTATAATGCTCATGATATGATCATTAATCCGGCTATCTCTTTGTACTGTTAACAGGTTGAGGTGACTGTATTTGAAATAATGTACAGTATGTATGTAATCAAGCTGTATAACCATGAACCATTGACTGCATCCATGGGCATACGCAACCATGCACCATTGACTGGGCATAGGCAACCATGCATACCCCATGAAGGATCGGGTATCAAGGTATATTATGCACTCTCTAGTGACTAGGAACAAGGGTGGTGTAGCTACAGGTGGGGGTGGGGGGCTTACTCCCCCCCCCCCAATTGTTTGAATAAAACAATACAAAAAAACAAAACAAAACAAAAAAGTGTGCCGCCCCCAATCAGTTATGTGTCTTCCAGTCAATCAGACCATGCTATGCTAGAACAACCATATGACATCACAGCTATTGCCATGGATATATGGTTTTATATTCCACATACTTAAGAATCTTGCTCTACGATTGGTCAAAAGTTAATCACGTGATGAAACATAGTTTCGCCCATCATTGACGGGAGAAGAAAAGTTTGTTACACTGTGGACTATCTTGGGTGAAAGTGCGTTGCACTCACAACTATCTTCGGTGAAAGTGCGTTGCACTCACTACTATCTTCAACGCGCGCAGCAGGCGACCACCACCGTGGGGTGATGTGGCGCGAATTACAAATTTAATGTTATACGTTGTGTATACTTACCCATGCACTGTACATATCGTACACCGTTTACTATGACTCTATTTGCGCGTTTAGAACGTTGACTTTTGAACTGTTTAGTGTTTCATCATCATTAATTACAATTTTCTTGGAGGTCACAAAGTTTCAATTGGAGTTTTCTGACTTAGACCTAAGTCTAAGACCTAAGTCTTTAGACCTAAGTGCTAGCCTATGGAATTTTCATGGAGTTAATTGGAATAGCATTGTTGGTAAGTAGATCAAAGTCTAGTACCGGTAACTGTTAGAACTAGGCCTAACACTAAAAACAGTTAGATTGTCTTTCTCGTAGACCCTACCAGTGAAATGTTTCCAATGTGGAATATAAAGCAAATAATCACCTTTTGATTTCAGGCAATGGCAAACTATCACTTCCTCAGCAATCTGAATGTATACGCTATCTTTCCTCAGCTTCACTTCGGAAAGATAGCTACATCCAGATCGCCTCGGATGTGATAGTTTGTCCCATCACCTTCACCAATGGTAATTATTTGCTTACTAAACAATGTCAGGCAAGCCAGACATTTATAACTGAGCGGTATTGCTAAGAAGACAACCCGTCCATCGGCTGCAACCCACTACCCAAAGCTTGAATCAAAGAATAACTTGTTTAGAACCATTACTATGTTATAGCAAAATAGTGTGATGTCATAGCTATGGTACTTGATCGGATCACTACGTAGGATTGCGTATCAATGTTTGAACTAATACATTTACTCATTGGCTAGGAATAACCATAGAGGTGTATGCATACCAGATGACAGATGTGTGAAATACACTCTCTAGATAACATAGCAGAGGTGTAGCGTGGTTGGACTGTTTGTGGAGGGGGGTTACACAAATTATTGAGGGGGTACACCTCATGTTTTATTAATTTTTTTCCGAAATTATTTCCCTAATGTTTCTTATTGTTTTTGCCAAATTATTAGGGGGCACGTGCTCCCCATGACCCATCCTGTAGTTTCAACCACAGAGGTCTATTTATGCCACTCATTGCCAAGTGTTACTGTTTTTCTTGTATAGTTATTGTACGTTCACCAAGGCCATTTAGTCATGATCGAGTTCAGAAACAGATGTGTAACCATGCATGCATGCACACCCTTCAAGGTTTGTTGGCGCAATAGGTTTCTAATACACTCTCTACTCTGCACTAAAAGCTTTTGATACCCTTTTGCCTAGTTTGGCAATGGAAAATGCAACGATGACCACAGGATAGCCATTGTTATTTAACCCTGTAAAAAATGGCATCGTGCGGGCGCCTTATCCCAAATCGTAGTTCAGAGTAGCGACATGTATGTTTTTAATCCACTCTCTAAACTCTAATACATTACAATGAAGCAATTAACCAGCACATTTTGATTTATTCAAATAATTTATCTTCATTATTCAAAGATGATTTTACTTTAAAAAAGAGTTTTTCTAATCATGAATATACCATTGACTGGGCTTGAGCAACCATGCATGCACGTCACCTATGATACGGTTTGGAGTAGAGCTTTTAATACACTCCTCTACATGGCTAGGAGCAACGTACCCTTTGGATATGTTTAACCCATCTGGTACCAAGGTAATGCATAGTGCATAGAGTTATCACACAGGGGCTAGAATGGGTAGTGACTGAGTTAATAGACGTCAGGAGATAGGAGCAATATATACCATTTGGTTATGTATTTATAACCCCTGCAGTACTGAGTTAATACAGGACATAGACTTATTACACATGTAATGGGATGGGTAGTGGTTAGATAATGGTTATATAGTGACAGAGTTAAAAGCTATCAGAAGATCAAGCCGCACGCATGCATGTAGTCGAGCTACGTGGTGTTTCATCCAACTGCATCTATAGCGTTATTATTAGTTAACCACTTCTGTACCAAGTTAATGCATAGTGCATAGGTTTATTACACAAGTGATAGGCTGATGGGTAGTGACCGGGTTAAAAGCCATCAGAAGATCAAGCTGCATGCATGCATGTAGTCGAGCTACATGGTGTTTCATCACACCGCGTCAGGCGTTATTAGAATCAGACGCTGAATGGCAGAAACAGATGTGTGGAGCATTCTAGTTTAAAAGCATGGATGGATGGACTTGGTGAGCCATTGACAAAGTCAAGACCGTGATAGAGAGGGTGATATTATACTGACACATTGAAAGTATGGGAGCTAGACTCGTAGCTAACATTGGAATGAATGCGAAACTAGATACAATTACTGGGAAAAACGCAATAAAATGTTACATGGTATAAGTCTTGAATATTTGTATAGAGTTCTCTCCAAGAAATGTTTGCATTACCAGACCATTAGTAATACAAATACACACAACTGAAATGTAACATTAGAAATTACATTTATGCAACTGGTCATTCAACGATGTCACCAGGTATCTTTAATAACAGCTTCATGTGCACAAGAGTGGAACACATGCAGGCTATTTTCAAACACCCTGAGGTGAGAATGAGAAGGGCGTTTAAGTTATTTTTTCGTTAAATTGGGTTATATGCATACCATCTAAGTCGTAGCCTCCTCTATGCGAAGTTTCATTTTCAGATAATAATGATGTCTAATTTTGAGAATATGCATCAAATTAAAAAAAGAGATATAAAGTATGTGTATAATTTCTACATGGCTTTCAAACTTTAAACACGATCATCTCCAAAAGTACAAAAAAGTCACCATGCACCCTTCTCTTTCTCAACCGACGACGACGACATGAGAAATAAGTCATGAATGCTGTCACTCCCGGCCGCTCCATCCATTTTTTCTCTCTCTCGCTTGAGGGCACGGGTGTTTAGATAAACGATAAACTACGCGCAGCCAAGTATATGCCCGCCAACCGTCAAGGTTGAAAATTGAATTGATTTACCGGCGCACCTGCCCCCACGACGTTCATCGTCGAACAATTGAGCAGAATAAATGACCTTTTCTTTACATCCTCGTTGTGTAACGTACATGTGCAGGATTACAGTTCTACAGGTTTTAACCCATTGCCTATGGGAACTTGGTGGGTCTTGTATTTTACTCTATGTAGATTGCCAAATCTAGCAGGGAACAGGTTAACTGATAAGATTGGTCCACGGGCGCACCTGTTAGATGACATTTTATTGTTGAACAAGCGAGCAGAATAAATGACCATTTCCTAGATCTTACATCCATGTTGTGCATATACCAGCTCCACAGATTTTAACCGATTAGAATTGATTTGCCAGCTCACCTGTTAGACGACATTCACTGCTGAACAAGTCGAGCTGAATAAATGACCTTTTTCTGAATGTTGTGCATACAATTTGCGCAGCGTACCACAGTTCCACAGATTTTAACTGATTAGAATTGATTTGCCAGCACACCTGCTCAACGACAGTCATTGTTGAACAAGTGAGCTGAACATAATATATTTTCTTTAGATCTTTTTAATTTTTTTTTTTTTTTTTACATGTTAGTTATGTACAGATTCTGTCCAAATCTGTCCTAGATTTCAGAATTTTAAATAGAGATAATAAATAATTCACCACTGAGGATTAAATGTGCTGAGGGATTAACATGGCAAAAAGGAATAAAATATTTAGATAGTACTATCTTACATGAAAACCTGCTTTATCGACCACCTGTTTCTAAAGACCACTTGCTTACAAAAATTACTTAACTTGTCTACCTTTGAAATAGTTTGCATGTTAATGAACCTGCATATATTAATACAAATCACAGATAAGCATTTAGCAATCAATACATGAAGTAAACCTATTCAGGATTGATCACAATAATAGTTAAATACACATTGTACAAAATCAAATAAATCTTAAACAGGGATAAGAATAAAAATTTAAAAAATAACAAAACATCCATATTCCCACCAAATAGTTTTAATGGTGTTGTCACATATCACTGGCTAGAAAATTTGCAAAATCAAATTTTCCGCTGGTAAAAGTCCCCTCCATAGCTTCATGCACAAAATATTATGCCATATAGAACAACATACATAGCCCGACAAGGAAAGCATTGGCCGAATAAGAAACAGACAAGAAACGCATACAAACTCGATTGATAATTTGGCTCTCCGTCCGATGTCCGTTAACACTCTCCAGTGATATGTGAGAAGGCCTTTAATAAACAAAAACCTGCCTAGGATAATGAATGCATACACAACTTGTTAGTACTGTCAACAACTCAATTACAAATACTCAATAGATGCATCAAAGCAAAAAAAGTAGAATATTTGTGTCGACTCTGTTCATATCTTCTTTAGATTATAGAGAGGTTATTAAAAGGATCTATTAGTAGTAGTAGTCAAGCCCTGACGTAGATATCAATATATGGGACAGTGTGAAGTTTAGAACAAATTGTAATATGTCCAACCATTTTGGAAATTACCTGAAAGTTCTTGAATGTAATGAACATCTTTTTTGCAAAACAACTTCAGACATTTCTACAAATTGAGGTTTGAAGAAAGCTAGTTAAATACAAAAAGAAATAAAACATACATAAGTCTGGAAAACTTGAGTATAATCATTATTCATGAATGCGGCGAGTGTATTGTGACCAGCTGTCCAACTTTTACAAACATATCGCATTTAGACAAGATTGTTGGATGTCTGATCATTATGGAAATTGTACAGCAAATGCTAATTCGGAACATATTTTACAAAACAACTTTACGATTTACTATAAAAAGTCATTTTAAGCAAGAAACACACCAAACAGAAATGAAACCAAACAAGACAGGAGATTTGTTTAATAATTCAAGAATGCGGCGAGTGTATAGTGACTGCTGTCCATTTTTCACAAACATATCACATTTAAACAAGGTTGGTGGATGTCTGATCATTATGGAAATTGTATACCAAATGCTAATTTGGAACATATTTCACAAAACAACTTTACGATTTGCTATAAAATGACATTTTAACCCGTTCAGGATGGACTGATTTTGCTACAACATGTATTCTCCATAGACCAAAGCCTGAATATTTTTGGGACCAGTCCTGAATGGGTTAAGCAAGAAACATACCAAACAGAAATAAAACCAAACAAGACAAGAAATCTGTTTAATAATTCAAGAATGCGGTGAGTGTGTTGTCGCTGCTGCGGTCATATTTATAAAAACATCTCCAACCGTTATGATTATCCAGCGTGAAGTGAGGCAGAAGTTGATTAGAATTCATGAAGGACGGTAATGGGAATACGTGCATCGGACATCAACAAATTATTCATAGGTGGTTTGTGGCAACTTGAGACTAAGCAAGGTTCAAGTATTAAAAGTCTGTGGTAACATTGTCTAGAGGAGAAAATACAAAAAGAAAATGTTTATTTTGGCATTTGAGATATTTGGTCCACATGAAAGCGATCTCTCATCTCAAACAGAGGTGTTGGTTGAATAGAATTCCTGAAGGACAGTTATAGTAATACAGGCATCGGACATCAACAAATTATTCATAGAAGGTTGCGTCAACATGAGGCTAGTGAGGTGATCAAGGTTTTATACGGTATCTATCATGTGGAAGAATATATCTTAACTGATCTGTTCATGTAAAGATTTGGACAAAAACTGCTTTAAAATTGACTATTTGACTAAAAAAAGTCTTATTCCCATAGACTCAAGTCAAATGCATGTACATTTATGCTGCATGCAAAAACTATGCAAGCGCACATACACACAGCATGTGAGCTTGTCGACTGCCTAGCTACCAATACACAGCCGGGAGGAGAGGGGCATATACGGGCGGTGAATTTAGGCCCAGCGGCGTGAAGTTTCAACTGATATTTCTGCATTTAACAATACTAAGGTTTAGATTTTACCACATAAGCCCTTTTTTATACTCTCTCAACAATATTTATCAGTTATATTAGTTTGGCCAATATATATATGCTTTCGATAACTTTCCCAATACTGTTATTTGGCTTTAAAGGTTTGTGGTAACATTTTCAAAGTAGAAATGGCTAAACTTATCATTCTGGTGGTGAAAACTGCACTACACATCAACAAATTATTCATAGGTGGTTGGAGAAACTTGAGGCGAGCAAGGTCTGATGCGAGGTACGGGGATTAAAGGTTCGTGGTAACATTAGCAGAGGAGAACATATAAAGCTTTTTTATTTTGGTGGTGAAAACGCACATCAACAAATTATTCCTAGGTGGTTTAGGCAACTTGAGACGAGAAAAGTAACCAAGGTTTTATTCAAGCTAGGTACAAGAATGAAAGGTTTGTTGTAACATTAGCAGAGGAGAAAATACAAAGCTTTCAATTTTGGAGGTGAATATTCCCTGTATATATGAAAGAATTCTCTGTAACATTCTGTACATCGTCATAATCTTTGCAAGATCATTGAAAACGTTTTCAGCAGATTAGCGTAAGCATTTAGATTAGTAAGCAGTTAGTTTGGCCAATATACATGTAGATGCTTTCGGTAACTTTCCCAATACTGTTATTTGGCTTTAAAGGTTTACAAGTGGTAACATTTTCTGAGTAGAAATGGCTAAACTTATCATTCTGGTGGTGAAAACTGCACTACACATCAACAAATTATTCATAGGTGGTTGGAGAAACTTGAGGCGAGCAAGGTCTGATGCGAGGTACGGGGATTAAAGGTTCGTGGTAACATTAGCAGAGGAGAACATAATATTATAAAGCTTTTTTTTATTTTGGTGGTGAAAACGCACATCAACAAATTATTCCTAGGTGGTTTAGGCAACTTGAGTCAAGAAAAGTAACCAAGGTTTTATTCAAGCTATAGGTACAAGAATTAAAGATTTGTTGTAACATTAGCAGAGGAGAAAATACAAAGCTTTCAATTTTGGAGGTGAATATTCCCTGTATATATGAAAGAATTCTCTGTATCATTCTGAACATCGTCAAAATCTTTGCAAGATCATTGAAAACGTTTTCAGCAGATTAGCGTAAGCATTTAGAAATAACTTCATACAAAATTATGAAAATAACCATAGTATCAAACAGATATTTTATGGCACAATAAACACATAAAATATATGCTACTGGGTAGAAACCTTCAAGCTATCATTTACAGACAAAACAATCCTGGATGGGTTATAATAAGTTCAAGGGTATATATTGCAAAAGTGTTAACCCCTTGCCAGCAGGAGCCTGGTAGATCCTGTATTACTTAAACCCTGTGGGGATTGAAGACACAATCTAGTAGCTAGAAACGGGTGAAGGATGTAGGCAGGCAGTCTTGCTCCTAATATCATGCCCAGGGTATACTGGGTGGAAATATGATATGACCGTAACAGCTCAAGTGCAGGATAAAGATGTCATTTTGTACAAGATTGAAAGCTGTTATGACCTTGAAATTGTAGCCTGCAAAGAAGTATGAAGTTACGTCTCAATTTGTAGCATATAGGTTGCAAGGAAAGGAATAACACATTTCTTATTTGTCAATTTGTAATAATAATTTGTAACACTCAATGTGTAAAATTAATTGATGCTTGCTTTTTATATTTATGTAATTTCTTATGATTTAGCAGAGGGTTTAATTTTGCTTGAATTAAAACTTGTATGTGAACTTGAAGTGTGGCGTGCAAGTGAACGGGCATATTCTCATTTGTCCATTTGGAATTTGTAACAGTAAATTGCCACTTGTGTTAATATTGAACCATTTTAGAATGAATATGTCATTTTGTATGAGATTGGAAGCTGTTGTATGACCTTGAACTGCAGCTTGTGACAGAATTATGAGTCAATTTGTAACATATAGGTTGCAAGGAACGGAATAACACATTCTTATTTGTAAATAAGTAATAATAATTTGTAACGGTCAATTTGTAAAGGTGAATTGATGCTTGTTATATTTACGTATTTTGGTATGATTGAGCGGACAGTGAGGGTGTCATTTTTTACTAGATTGAAAGCTTTCAGCCTTAACCTGTAGCTTGCAAGGGAAAAGAAACATTCCCATAAATGACAATTAGAAATTTGTGATGGAAAAATTATACTTGGTTTATTGAAGCATTTTTTAGCACCTGTGCAGAATCAAGATGTCATTTTGTACGAGAATTGAAAGCTGTCATCATCATTTCATATTCGCCAATTAGAAATTTGTGATACAAGTTTGTTTTATTGCGTCAATTTCTTCAGCCTGTGTTCCAAATAAATATGTCATTCTGTATGAGATTGAAAGCTGTTTCATGACCTTGAAGTGACGCAATTAGAAATACGTAAATGGTATAAATGATACCACTTTTTATGAGAACGTAATTTTATATGAGATTGAACGCTGTTATATGACCTAGAAATGTAACTTGTATGGAGATATGAAGTTATGAGTCAATTTGCAGCATATAGGTTGCAAGGATATAACACTTGCCTTTTAGCCAATTATACAAATTTGTAAAAAGTAAATTGACACCTGCGTTATTGATGCATTTTCTTGAGCTTGTGTTCAGAATGAGTATTTCATTCATTTATTTGAGATCGAAAGCTGTCATATATTACCTTGAAGTGCAGCTTGCAAGGGAATATGTTATGAGTCGATTTGTAGCATATATAAGGTGCAAGGAAAGGAGTAGAAAATACAAAACTAATCACAATTGTGTGACTGTAAAGCGATACCTGTTATAAAGTGTGTCCCACCCAAAAAGAAAATTATGAAAACTCACCCAAACTTGCAATTTCTGCGTGCAAATGGAATTTTGGTAACACCAATTTCCATTGGTTTAATTCAGTCATGCGTGAATTATGTGCCATAAGTTGTACATCAAATGAAAGAAGAGAAACAGAGCTTTTCATACATGTACATGTATATCTCATCAAAGAAATTATTCATTATGACAGAAAATTTCTGCCATGAAATCCGGTTTCGTTTTTTCTGGGACACACTGTATTGCAAACTGGATCCTTTAATAACTTGGGCTTGTTTGTAAGATGAGTGTCATATCAAAATCAGATGCTCTATTAAATATCAATTTCTTTCAAGATTCTACTGCTAGTAGGACTACCTAAAACTCATAAACATTCTCACTTTAGAAATATCAGACCTTATTTATAAAGGGATCTATTAATTTTGTTGACATATAAAAAGTTAAATGGTTTTATTTTGCCAGGTAAGGAGCAAAATTGCAAATTGATATTCCCCACTTTGTACACAGTAATAACTTTCCAGTGGATAATAAAAAATGTGACCCCTTCAGTTGTAAATATCTTTGTGAAAAAGGGAAAGCTGAAAAACCCAAACTTGTTACATGCTTTGTACAAAAAAGAAACAACCGCTAGCGATGTTAGTAAGCTTTGTGGATTTGGACAATGTTACTAAATCCCTTAATTTCTCATGTAACTACTGTATAGGTACATGTAGCCTTGTAGATTATTTACCTGAAATGATTTGTTCCTCTTTTACCTCCGTTGTTTGAGGAATGACAAAAAAAGGTGTAAATCCTGTTTTTGCAATCTCTTGTTGACTCCCGGATTTCTCCCTGGTGTTTGTGCTTTTTGACCACATAATCACGTCTGCGGTGAGGAAATCTAATGCACCAGGCATGATGTTTGTAAGTGTCTTTGCTTTCTTAGTGTCTTTTACTCTTTTTTTTTTACTACACCTCTCTATCTTTCTCTCTTATTTTTTTATCTCCCCCTCTCTCTCTCTCTCTCTCTCCTCTTGTATTCGCAACTATGTCCTCCCCACCCCCCCCCCCCCCCTTCTCTATCTTCTCTCTTATTTTGTTATCTCCCCCTCTCTTTCTTCTCTTGTATTCTTTGCCATGTTCTCCCCCCTTCTCTATCTTCTCTCTTATTTTGTTATCTCCCCCCTCTCTCATTCACCTCTTGTATTCGCAACTATGTCCTCCCCTTTCTCTATCTTTCTCTCTTATTTTCTATCTCTCCCCCTCTCTTTCTTCTCTTGTATTCTTTGCCATGTTCTCCCCCTTTCTCTATCTTTCTCTCTTGTTTTGTTATCTCCCCCTCTCTCTCTTCTCTTGTATTCTTTGCCATGTCATTGCCCTTTCTCTATCCTTCTCTTTAGTCTTTTCCTTTTCCTTCCCCCGATTCTATCTTTCCCTTTCTCACTCACTGCCATTACGCAATCACTCCCACCTCTATTTCTGTCTGTAATGTAATATATTTCATTCTTATTATTTATTGATCAAATATATTGTGATAATGCAAACGCTTATTTTATACACTAAGTAATTTTCATTTCATCAATTCATTGCATTTATTTATCCAAGTCTTTACATTATTGGATGTTATCAAGAATCTATCCTATTAATAAAAATATACTGCGTCTTTAGCATACAATGCACGTATAGCTTTTAATAGAGCTGATCTAGATGAAATCCTCTTACGGCATTCATATCACATACATAATACAGCTAGTCTTAAGAAGGTCAATCAATACCCACTAATGGTATTAGACATCAGTAATGGGTCGAATGATTGAATTCCTACTACATATGTATACATGATGAAGAGTTGGGTTACTGGAGAACGGTTGGGTTACTGGAGAACGGTGTAATTACGGTACCTTATTGAAATTTTGCCCATGATTCGGGCTTATCATAGGAGTTGATTTCATTCAATGCAAACTTACTTTATAGGCTCGGGTATTTACGCTTCCAGAATATGAAATATACTCTGCTATTTTATTGCACTAGCTCGGAACACATATATATCTTTTTATGAAATATTTATACACATACATCTGCAGACCCGGAATGTATGTTTGAAGTTTGTAATTAAGACAAATTATTTGGTTAAGTTATTATTTAAATTTAATTATTAAATTCTGATTTCATGAACATTGGTTCTTTCTTGCTTGCTCTTGGATATCCCCAGATTTTCTAAGCTGTCTTTTTTTTTCTTCTCACAATTAAGTTTCCCAGCTGTTTAATGTCTGCATAGCTCGATCTGCGCTGCTTTCATTTTTGTCGTGACACCCCATCTCGGTTATGTGTTTTTGCATTCCTACGTAATTGAACATTGCATCCCCGCCTCCCAATACATGAGGTACTCGCTATATATATATGCTCCTCGATAAAGCTGGCATCATAATCACCCCAATTGCTCCTCCATATAAGATAGAATATTGCTTTCAATTTATCTCTTCAATGTCATTTCTAACATTATGTCATTATTGAACCCCATGAGTAAAAAATTGCGCTATAAAGATGGAGCTGAATGAGCTATCCCCCGATTTCAATTTGTTCTTTTTTACGATGAATTATGTACATGTATTATTCTTATTCTTTGTGATAATTTGGAATTTTCATTTTGGAAAATAAATGCAAATACAACATTTCAAACATTTACAAAGAAATTTGGTTGATTATATTATTGGTGGGCATCATGCAGCTTTCTTACGGATCGCAAAGTGAATTATCCTCCCCCTGCACAAATAATTGTATTTTGCAAAATTATGGTATTATATCCAGACCATATAATCCTTGCAATAGAAAGGAAAAACAAGATTGATCATTGCGAATCGAATGCTCGTTCTGTACAGCACCCCGAGGCTTAGTGCTTCTAAATATACCACCTAGGGATCAACCTTATTCCACCAGTTTTTATGCGCTGCACTTTTTGGCGGGATTTCGTCAGTCGCAAAACAGATGTGGTATACATTAGCTTTCTACTCGGGTTGGTTGATATATATTGCAACTATAACTAGCAATTATACATCAATGTTATGGATGTGTAGTGAAATGGCTTCAACTGTACAATATGGGTAGACAGTGCCGTAGCGTGGTCAGTTCGATTGGGGGGGGGGGGGGCACACCTTATGTATTTCTTTGTTTTTACACAAATTCCCCCTTATGTTTTTCTGGCATTGTTTGGGGAAAATTATTGGGGGGGGGGGGGGGGGGGGGACATGCTCACTAATCTAACTTAGAACTCTAGTGGTTCTCTCATACCGTGTTGTATTCTTATTACAATATGAACTTGGAACAGTTGTTGGTAGTTCAAATTTCCCTTACGTTAAAAAAATATTTAGGATTGATGTATTTAAATTTTTTATTATCCATCGGAAAGGTAAAACTGTGTACAAAGTCAGTGCATTGAGTTATGTATTTTGCTCATTACTTGGCTATAATATAATACCCTTTGAAGGTGAGATATTCACACATTACTTAGTGGATATATCAGATCACATAAATACACATTTTTACTTACCATTAATCACTTATTGCACATGTAAACAAAGTTACTAGATCCCTTTAATAGCTTTGCATGAATGCGCGAAATGTTAGCAATTAATATTGCATGACCATCATGACATTACATTGACAATGGTTACAATATCACTTTAAAAAGCCACCATTTCTAATCAAGATGCTAAATGGGATAAGATATGTACCTTTTACACCCATATAGACTATAAGTCATATTACATAATATAGATGTTTACTTTGTTGGGAACATAATGGAATGTTCCCTGGGGATTTGAATTGTTTTGATTTTTTTGTTACAATGACAATGTTTACAATATCACTTTAAAAAACCACAATTTCTAATCAAGATGCTAAATGGGTAAAGATTTGTACCTTTTACACCTACAGTATAAGTCATATTACATAATAGATGTTTACTTCGGTTTCAGGAACATCATGGAATGTTCCCTCTGGATTTGAAATGCTATTCATGGGAAAGAAAATTTGTTCCTCAACAACATTTCAAATCCCTCGGGGAGGAACATTCCGTGATTTTCCTTCCCCTGCCAGTTTACATCTTTATAACGTGATTATTCTTTGCATCGAGAATTTTCCACCTGATGCAAATGTACCTTCGCGTGGAATAGAACGCCTCTTAAGTAGCTCTTCGTGAGCTAATACATTATGCATGGTTGGCAGGACTCGTGTGAGACGTGCATATTAAAACCCATCAAAAATTGCACTCCAATTTACTAATGGACATTCTTATATTTTTCATTTTGGATATTGGTTGAGACTGCATGAGAACACCTTTTTTGTTGTCGTTACCCGTGTACCGTTGAACAGTCATATATGTCTTGCGTCTTATTTCACAGCATTTTTTTTATACAAATGTATCAGCCCGTGTTGAAGATGTTTAGATGTTCTTTAGATGATTAGACTACACATTATGTATAGATTCAAGTATTTTCAACAAGTTTTTTTAAATTAAGGTTTGCAATACACCATCAAAATATTTTGGATAATATAAAATCCAAGACTTAAAGGGACTTAGTAACATTGTCCAAATCCTCAAAAAAAATACTGTAGTTGCCAGATCGGGCAAGCAAACTAGACAACTTATGCAATTTTACTTGCCCGACACCAATTTTTACTTGCCCCGGGCACGTGGGCAAGTGCATTATCGTTGATTTATGCAAGGTAAATTTAACCCCTTACCTACCGAAATCTTGTGGGCTATCGTAACGTACAAAGTATATGGGGATTTCAGATTCTTGGAGGGAGTGGGTTAACTGCGATCATATTGCGAGAAGAAGGTGAATGCAGGATACTAGGCTCTGCAATTGTACAAGGAACTTAAATAAATTTGGAGAAAACATCCATGAAAATAGCTTATTTGGCACAAGAAACTGAAATAAACCTGGGAAAAACATTCATGAAAATTGCTTATTCGGCCCAAATTGACTGCATGTTCATTTCATCTGATTTACTGCTGATTTTCAAATATATATTGTATGTGCTGTATTTATAGCCTATAGATGTTAGTCTCTCAATCAGAAATCATTATATGTGCATGTAGGGGATAGTCCGTGGAAAAAAAATCAATATGTGCTAAAAGGCAACGTGCCCTTTATGCACCTGTTGATTGGTCGTTACCATGGCAACAGCGATTTCATCTGGCATTTCAGTTTCACACAATTCACAAATCACAAAATGATCAAAGACGTTTTTGCTGATAGCAGAGCATTGATAAAGCTATATCTATAGGGGATGTTGAAGATGATATAGGGTATGGGGCAGGAAATCGGGTGACAATGTATTGTAATCATATCATACATGTAGGTCAAAAATAATGATCCAAATAGTATGTACATAATATATTTGTTACAAGTTTATATTTAGGACCATGGAAATATATATCACGCCTGGTTGTAGATATTTCTATCTTTTATGTAGATAGTTATGTATGGGCAATCCAACACGAAACTGTTAGGAAATGGTTCTTATTGTTATCAAATGAAAGAGTAAACTCTCCTCTATATAACAAACATCAAACGTTTCTGTGATTAAATTGTTCAAAGAGGGCGCACTGGTTAAGATTCTTTTTAGGGTAAAAGGGGACAACACTGTTTTCCTCTGAAAAAATAAAACATGATTTATCAAATACATATATCAAATTGTGTTTACCACTTACCACAATAAAAACAAAATGTTTCCATTTGTCAATAAGCTAATCAGCTTAGAATGATAAGGATCTAGTAAAACTCTAGCAGGTTTCACATACCTCACTGTATTTGTATAACAAATAGAAGCATGTTACTCCTTTTGGTTTTTCACATTTTTCTTCCGTTATAAAGATATGTATGATTGAAGTGTTAACATTTATAATTATCTACTGTATATACTTGTATGTAACTGTAATAATTAAAAAATGATACATTTTACGTTAAGATTTCAATGATTTTTTTTTTACATTAACGGACAATTGCCACGATAAAATCATTTACATTAGTAGGAATGAAAGCAGATATTTTGTAAAAGTCAAAGGTTTACATGATGTTTAGCTTAAAACGTAAGCTGCTGGTGGGAATATGGAGAAATTGAAGCATCAGCACTTGTATACCCATCATTTTCACTTTCAGATTTGATGTCTTTTGATTTTTGTCAACCGTTGGCTTGCGAAGTGTATCGTATTAGTATGGGATCTATTTCTGTTGTATGCATTGCAAATTTGTGCCCCTGCGCAAGAGATAATGGATGTCTAAAAATAGGCACAATTCCGTAATTTCATACCTACCCTTTTTTCACTTTGGCAGGAATATAAACTCCATAAAATACCGCAGAAAGTGTAAACCCTGCAGCGAAAAAAATACACGGGGGCGGCGGGCGAATTCGCCCCCGAAATGCCCAAAAGAGCCCCAGAAAAAAAAGGAGCCCCAGAAAAAAATAAAATAAAATAAATGAATAAATAAATACATTTTTTGGATTTTTTGTTTGAATCGTGATCAAATGCTTATCAGATGATCACTTACAGCATTAGAGCTTAATAGTAGCCCCTGAAATTCGAAAAAGAGCCCGGAAATTTGTAGCCCCTGAGATGATAAAAGTAGCCCCCGAAAGTTGGAAAAGTAGCCCCCGAAAAGGAGCCCCCGAAATAAAAATATTAATTTTTTCGCTGAAACCCTGTGATATAGCACCTTGTAAAATGATGTAAGTCCGCACTTTTTTTCTCTCACTTTTGAAGGTACAACTATAGAAAATACTACAGGAAGTGTAAGCTCTGTAAAATTGAGTCTTGCAAAAATAATTCTTTGGTAACTCTTACATATTATTTTCACTTCCAGATTTGATTTCCTTTGATTCTTCTACTGTTGGCTTGTGGAAGGTATCATATCAGTATGGGATCTAATTCTGTTGAATGCATTGCAAATTTGTGCCTCGGATAAATGTAAAGAGATAATGGATGTCTAAAAATAGCCACAATTCAGTAATTTCATACCCCTTTTTCACTTTGGCAGGAAAAAAACCCCTGTGAAATAGCACCTTGTAAAATTATGTTATTCCACACTCTTTCACTTTTGAAGGTGCAACTATAAACAAAAATGAAAAAAATACTGCAGAAACTGGAAGCTCTGTCAAATTGAATCTTGCAAAAATAATTGTTTGGTAACCCATTGTACTGCAGCTCTGCGTGAGACTGTGAGAGATACGGTGAAAACATATTAGTCTGTGGGCCAGAGGGGTCTACCGGTGACCCCCCCTCTGATCCTCCGACTTGGGTGTCATTTTGTCCATTGACATGTCCAGTGTTAGAAACAAAATGTTAACAAGAAAAAAACTCATTTATACTATGTTTTTTTACTACTTTTTTGGAGGTATGTAAAAACAGCACTTTTTCATTTTTTGCTGCATTTCTTAGGGTTGGTGAAAATTGAGATTGCGTTAAGTGCTCTCATTTCATAATGGCTAAGTCTTTATCAACTAAACTTTGCAGATACATTTGTTTACATAACCATAAGACACAGAAAAAGTTTCATGGTCAAAGTTGATTGGCTTCATATAATTATGACGTCATCAAATTTGCATATAAAAAACCACGGGAATTTCCGTAAACAAAACGGTCAAAAAAACAATGTTCTTAGTAAAGTTAATTTTTTTCACCATGATAATGATGATAATGAGCTTTAACTTATGATGTCTATTTCTGAAAGTATATTCAAATCAGAAATGCTATTATCCTTTGAATATAATGTACAAAAAGGTCATATTTTTATTACGTAATCACCATGCGTCATATGCAATTGTACGGCATATGATGGCCATGTTGTCTAGGGCGCTAGTGGGTACATATTGCTCCCTCTTTAATTTGTTTATTTAAGGACCAATCATTCTCATATTTGGCACATATGTAGAACTAGTATGGCTCTTCAGTTTGCAATAAGAAGAATTTCAAAAGGTCATCATATGAGGGCGCTATTTACTAAAATTTGATAAAATCATACAAAATCCTATAAATTCTGATAAAAGTGTATTTTGTTCTCTATCTGTCTAATTCCTATACACCACTTTATATTTTGTTTGCATTATTAATGCAAATTCACTTTTCCTTAAATGAAATTTAAAACTGTTATATTGTATCTTATATGTTTTAGGGCCTAAATTAGGCATAACTCCATCTGAATTTTACCTTAAATGTTGAATAGGGATTCAATGCGCTACATACAAACAATGTCAGATTATTCATTTAATAGTAACCCTTTGTATCTAGTCCTGAGTGAGATTTTCAATATTTGTATTATTCTTCTGTCTGGCATCACATTTTTTTTAGAGAACTGTTTACAGTTCATTATTTGATATACCTACCCTCCAAAAGTGACAGAAACTTCATGTGATAACTAGATGAGTACACAATGTATGCCTTTATGATTACCATGACAGAAAGTGGCGAATTAATTAAATACAAATTAAAGTTAACGTCCACATTGAAATATGTTTTAGATCATGAAAAGTTGTCTATAATTTAGAGGCACATGCATGGGAACGTCTGTGTGTGTAAAACTGTCCACTCATTTTGCTACATTTGCGCTCTTATTTTTTACCAAAATAAACATACTTTGTCTCAATATCATAATAAACGGGATACTTAGTATTTTTCATTAATCACTGACACCTCACAAATGATCTGCTAGCATGAAGGCCTGTGAAAGCATGGCTGTGGCAATAGCTGATGTCAGTTAGATTCCATCTTTCATGTTTGTTTTTCTTCACTGTGAATAAATGGTATAAGTAAATACGGGTGACAAATAGTGTATAATTATATACATGTACCTCGAATTTCATCATGGAACTTAAGCATTACACCGTCTGTCTCATTTACTGTAGTGATCATATAAAATTACAAAGTATCACTATCTTTACGCCACAAAACTTCCTAAAGAATGATAAAAACAAATCAAGCATCTACCTTCTGTGCCATATATTTAAGGGTTTTGAAGCGCTTGACCCTAAACCAGCACCATGCAATCACAGAAGAGCACCCCAAACTTGGGCAGGCTGGCTCCTGACCAATGTTATTAATCATGAGCTAAGTTATTAAATTGCCAAAGTCCATATAAGATGGCTTAAACTCAACTGCTGCCTGCATATGGAACCGTAAGCCACTGGCTCATTCTTGACATGACACTTAACCAAACTACTGAAGCAATTTAAATTAAGCTGAAGACCTTTTAAATTGTAGTCAAGAGCACAAGAACAACAAAAAAGTAACCTCTGATATTCAGATCACACTCACTTCAATCCTAAACATACACCCATCAGCAACAAAGCGTTACAGAACCAACTCCCTCCTTTGCCACAAGTTCAAGCTGTTCGAGCGACTAATTCTGACCCGCCTAAGGCAGTTGTAGAACCATCTCTGATGAAAGAGCAGGCAGGATTCCGGCCTGGGAAGTCTTGCACATGACAACTGCTTATCCTTACCCAACACATAGAAAATGGTTTCCAGTAAGTGTCTTAACTGGAGGTGTGTTTGTAGACCTCTCAGCAGCTTATGCTACTCTCAACTACAGGCTCTGCACACACACACTGAATGTGAACAACATGCACTTGACCAACATGGTGAAGACCCTGATTGAAACAGAGGCTTCTTCGTCGAGCTGTCTGAAAAGAAGAGTCGTTGGCTCAGGCAGAATAATGGCCTCCCCCAAGGAAGCGTTATGGCCCAACTCTGTTAAGGGCCATTCTTTGAAAAGTGAAACTTTTTCGGAAAAATTGAAGTTTTATTTTTCTGTAGTTTTGTTCCATTTTTGGAATGATCCATGTGTAAAGTTTCACGAAATACATGATTTGAAGTTTAAAATGAAACTTTTTTACTCATTTGCATAAATTTACATATTTCAATATTTTTCTAATAATCATAATTCAGAAAATAATCAAGATATCAAAAGGATAATTAGCAAGCTCATTCTTCTCACTTTCCTGTACAGGTTGATACCAACTTTGTAAAAATTCAACCTTTCATTCTTTTCTAAACCCGATATTATAAAATTCCCATTTTTCCATTCATATTGTACATGTCACACACGTGACCACCCCAAAATGTCACACACGTGACCAGACGTTGCCACATAATTAAGTACTATAAAAAACAACGGTTTGATATAATTCTCATTCATTGCTATTGTTGTACTTACAAATGTATAGTACTTCTCTGGTAATAAGATGAACATTATAGCTATTCATATTTTAAAGAATTTTCCAAATGAAATTTAGTTATGAAAAAAGCGCTCCGTGCGAAGTCACACACGTGACCCATGCCATTTGACCTCTGACATTGAGTTACGTAATCCTTATAAAATCTTTTGTGTTAAGTTTGAAAGACTACAACATATTCAAGTCACATATGAAGTAAAAATCATTATAGTCTCATACTTACTGAAATATAAGCATCCCATTTCAAAATTTGTCATGTTTTGGGTCACACACGTGACCAAGAATGGCCCTTAAACATCCATGGCAGTAGATCTGTTATTGATACATATCCATCGGGGGGGGGGGGGGGGGGGGGTTGATATATTTATTCATCCCTCCCTAATGAATAGGTATTACGTAAGTATCTACGCCCATGTCAACATCTATGTGAACGATCAACCTGTATCTGCCCTGAGACCAGAAGTTTCATTTTTGCCGACGACATGTGTATTACCACCAAAAGTGATGACTTCCCTAAGGCAGAAGCCACCTTATGTGAGGGACTTACCAACCTACCCTTGTACTACAAAGAGAACCATCTGAAGGCTAAATCAACTAAATCTCAAATATGCGCCTTTCATCTGAAGAACATGCATGCAAACCAGAAACTAAAGATCACTTGGAATGGGACTAGACTGAGACACTGTGATAGTCCTGTCTACATAGGGGTGATCTTTCAAAAGTACAAGGCCCATATCACCAAGCTCAAGGGGAAGGTTAGGTCCAGGAATGCCGCTCTAGGCAAACTGAGCACATCCAAATGGGGTGCAAACCCGACAACAATCGGATCTTCCGCTCAGGCTCTCTTTTTACTATGTTGTAGAATATGCCTGCACGGGTGTGGGAAAGCTTAGCACATGCAAAGAAGAACACAAGCTGCCGTTATATCACATGATGTATAAGACAAACGAGGACTGATAACATCTGGCATCGCATCCCCTGCCTGAAATAAGGAGGGCTGCTGCTAGCCAGAACGAACGACTGAGACAAACAGAGGACGAAGAACACCCACTCCATGACCACCCAATGCGTCCTCTGCGCTTTAAGTTACAGAAAAGCTTCATTTCATGATACGTTGAAGCCCTGGACTACATGTACAGCGTGTCTTCAACATGTTCAAGAAGGCTAAAACTATGGAAAAAGAGGCTGAGCTCTAGGACATGCCAGTAGCGTATGCTTTTTAAAATGGTTCCATCAGAGAAACGGTCAGCAGGATTTAACCAACCCTGGGTGACTTTGCGTTGCCTTAATAGGCTTTGGCAGGTGTGGGAAGATGCAAGCCAACATGTTGAACTGGGGATATATCGAAGGTGCAACAGAATGCGAGTGGGGTCAGGCCCCTCAGATCATGGACCACCTGCTTAGTTGTGATCTGGTACATGGAATGTGCACAATCCAAGATCTGACAGAGGCAAATTTGGGTTTGTTATAATGCTATGATTTCATATAAACATGATAAAGAGATAAAATAAACTTAAATGTTTGATTGGTCTGGCCAGGGGAGGGAAAGGGGAGGGATATGCATGATGCAGGCTGTGAATTAAATAAACAAATCTCAAATTATAGTATTATAACAAACCCGATTTCATTTTCGGATTAACGAGCCCTATTTTATTTTCGGACTAATGAACCTTCAGAATAACGAACCCGAGTTTTTTTCTCGGATAAACAAACCTTCAGAATAACGAACCCGATTTCGTTTTAGGAATAGCGAACGAATAACGAACGTTCGGAATAACTGAACCTTCGCAATAACGAACCTTCGGAATAACGGACTGTAACCGTTTATCCTTCGTGTAAAGTGTGTTTGCTCTGCCATCGTTTCCCACATAGTGGATGAAACAGTGAATCGATATCAACAATGTTGCCATATAGTGGCTCGTTAGGTCGTGATGCTTCCAGATCATTTAGGACTCTGAGGAAGGCCAAATTATATTGATCGGCTACAACTTTATCTTTACGACTCCCATGTGTCAATGACTAATGGAATGTATCCACTTAATTGCTCTAAAAAAATCTGATGTAAAATCCTGCATGATGAATATGAATATGAATAGTATGCTTCATCTTTATTTCAGAAAAAGAGTTGCAGAAGATACAAACAATTCTGTACACACAGACTTCCCGGCCTATAAGTTTGGTAAACTCTGTTTCCCTGGTAACTCCAAACTTATAAACATGAAGTTCCCTTTTTATCAAATGTGAACTTTTTTATTTAAAGACATGTTCACCCTTCTGAATGAGACGTAGTATGCAGTTCCCTTTTCTGACAAAAAGGATGGTCCAAGCAAACAAATGTTTTCTTTTTAAATATGACTAGATGTATAATAGCCATTTTGTGTTTGTTATGTTTTTATTTGATATTCGTAAATAGATTAACAGGGCCTGTACGTAAAAACATTATAATGTGTATCGCAATGTATTTCTTAATTCGCTTTCAAGGTCACATCCAGAGTTTTTGCCTTAATTAGCCCCTACAAAATATAAAATAGTATACATACATGTCCTTGAAAGTATAAACTTACAAACTAATGTAAGAAAATCGAGTTGGCAACATAAAATCATCAGTTTGAGACAATAACTCATCATGAGGAGGGATCAAATAATGAACTGTCAATGAGACTTATTCATTTTTTCTCTTCTCTGAAAACAAATTATTCCAAAAATAATAATACAAAATATTGAAAAACGAGTTTCTGGCAAGATGTCCTCAGACATTTTGTCTTTATTTGATATCGTAATAAATATGATATCGGAAATCTCACTCAGGACTAGCATCATAGAGTTAGGATTAAATAAATACTATAATCGAAATAGTTTGTAAGTATATAGCGCAGCTGTATTCCCTACTTCAATTTTTAAGGTAACATTTAGATGGAGTTATGCCTAATTTATGCCCTAAAACGTATAAAAATACAACATAACAGTCTTTAATGTCATCCTAGGAAAAGAGAATTTGCATAATAATGTGAACGAAATATCAAGTTGTCTATACAAATCAGACAAATAGTGAAAAAAGCGTCATTATATTGGAATCTATGGGATTTTTTATGTTTTTATCAAATTTTAGTAAATAGCGCCCTCATATGATGACCTTTTGAGATTCTACTTATTGCAAACTGAAGAGCCATACTAGTTCTACATATGTGCCAAATAATAGAGTGATTGGTCCTTAAATAAAGAAATTAAAGAGGGAGCAATATGTACCCACTTGCGCCCTAGACAACATGGCCATCATATGCCTTACAATTGCATATATGACGCATGGTGATTACGTAATAAAAATATGACCTTTTTGTACATTATATTCAAAGGATAATAGCATTTCTGATTTGAATATACTTTCAGAAATAAACATCATAAGTTAAAGCTCATTATCATCATTCTCATGGTGAAAATAATAAACTGTACTAATTAACATTGTTTTTTTGACCGTTTTGTTTACGGAAATTCCCCTGATTTTTCATATGCAAATTTGATGACGTCATAATTATATGAAGCCAATCAACTTTTACCATGAAACTTTTTCTGTGTCTTATGGTTATGTAAACAAATGTATCTGCCAAGTTTAGTTGATAAAGACTTAGCCATTATGAAATGAGAGCACTTAACGCAATCTCAATTTTCACCAACCCTAAGAAATGCAGCAAAAAATGAAAAAGTGCTGTTTTTACATACCTCCAAAAAAGTAGTAAAAAAACATAGTATAAATGAGTTTTTTTCTTGTTAACATTTTGTTTCTAATACTGGACATGTCAATGGACAAAATGACACCCAAGTCGGAGGATCAGAGGGGGGGTCACCGGTAGACCCCTCTGGCCCACAGACTATATCGGATGCTACACACTTCTGGTCAAAATATCAATTGCAGGAAATCTTAGATCTTGCTTCGAGCTATATATTCACAAGATCTGCTTGTGTCTTCATGTGCGTGTGTGAGAGTGTGTGTTTTAATAGATGTATGTATATTTTGTGCCAAGAATGCTTTTGCTGCCTCATGTCATATATATAAACTCATTTATACTATTTTTTTTTTCATGGTAGACATTTTATCTATCTGCAAAAATGTCAAGGTAAAGTATAATCTTCTAATTTATTTAGAATTGAAATAGCGATTTTGAAAAAAATAGGAGGAAGAATTGTTTTTAAAAGAGAAAAAATAAACCTCCATAATACATTTTTTTTTAAATGGCTTAATTTCCTTGACATATCATTAACCTTTTTAGTTTGAAAATGCTTATTGTCCTTTTTATTACTTTAAATTGCATTTATATTTTTGATGTATTTTATTCATGGATCTGAATATGATTGAATGCTTAACATGTAATTGGTGCTCTGATTTTGTTTAGAAGCAAATAAATACAATAAAAACAAACAATATAATATGAATCAGTGTAGGTTGAAGAGTATGAATGAATTTGATGTATTATATAAATGTAACAGACTTTCGAGAAGGCGAAGTAAGATAACGGAGAAAAATTCAAAGTCTTAATTACTGCGGCAAACATAGATTAATTGATCATTAAGAGTTGACAGTAAGTGCATAGAAGAAAAAAAAATGTTTAAAGCTAATGTCGAGATGTTATTCAGACCGATATACTATATATGCAAGCCCTAAAATGTATTATCTACTCACTTAATTTGTAAATTAAATTGTGCTGGACAATACTTTCTTTTTCAGCGACAGAAAAATCTTAAAACAACAAAATGTTATCTTAAACCAGAATGCCCAAAATGATGCATACATTACAGATATACATACGTTGGACAAACATTCACATTATTTTTTTAATGAAAATATGCAAACATACAGACAATAGGAGGCAATACATTTAAAGCCCCTTCACATGCACAAAATTCTAAAATCTGCAGAAACATTTTCTCTTGAAGAACTCATATATATATACAAGTTTCTCTTTAAGATAAAGGTAAATCCGAGTGGTTAATGGTAGCATGCCATTACAGAGTAAGTGGGTACAGATGCTTGTCTAGCTGATTAGCCTAATGATGACCGTGCGGTGATGGAGAAATAGTGCGCATCTTGTAGGGTGTCTTCACATAAATACATATTCATGACTGGAGACATGTACATTCTTGTTTAAAATTGCTGCATGTGCTGCACAAATAAGCATATCAAATACTGTGGTTATTTTTGTATTAAACCCTTCAGGACTGGTCCCGAAAATACTTGGGCTGCGGTCTATGGAGAATACATGTTACAGCAAAATCGATCGGTCTTTAATGGGTTAAGCAGTCAGGTATTATACAAGCAGTTAATGAATGAATGTTTGATCGGTACGCTGTTAGAAACTATTGTTTGTTGATCATATAAAGTCAAACTATCTATATTTAGTCAATGTCTAGGATACATAATGATTTCAATACTGGTTGAAATCGTCACTCGTACGATTTTCTCCATTGAATTTGTCTCGTTTTAAAATAATTAGAAAACAAAGTCACATGACGGTGGTATAGAAACAAACATTACCCTAAGTTATCATTTTGGGCAACAGGCATTTCTATACCACCTCAATATTAGATTAACTATATTTAAAAAGTCCATAAGTTAGTTGTGCACTATTGCATACAGATATCTTATACACGTGTGACAAGCTATTTTTTATTTAATGAGTAGGATGCAGCTATGCTGACTGGGTCCGATGAGCCTTGATGGAGATCCTAGACCTTATTTTAAAAATCCATTGAGATATGCATGCAAGTTGATCTTTATTTGTGTATACACGTAGTCATGCAGATAAGACCAGACTTGATCAGGAAAAGATCTAACCTGAGCTATAAATCTGAACTGGTTTTCTGTGAATATAATCCACACAGACCTAAGAATCGGAGTAGAAGATAGAATTCAAGCCCTTCTGCTTATGTGTACATGAAGGCATGCAAATAAGACCAGACTCCATTCGGAGGAGATCTAAACTGAGCTCAACTGGTGTTCTGTGAATAGTCCAGCAAAACCTCAGGATCAGAGTGGAAGAGATCTATAGATTTTGTGCTATTATGTACATTAAATCATGCAGATGAGACCAGACTCAATAAGAAGGAGATCATAACTGAGCTAAACTTAACTGGATTTCTGAGAATAGTCCAGACCTGAAGACCATAATGGAAAGAGATCTATGGAAATTAAAGCCCTTCTGCTACAATTTTGTACATGAAGTCATGCAGATAAGACCAGAATCCATTAGGAGGGGATCTGAACTGAGCTAATCTTAACTGGTTTTCTGGGAGACCTAATCTAAGCTAATCTTAACTGGTTTTCTGCGAGACCTAATCTGAGCTAATCTTTCTAGATTTCTCAGAATATAGTTCAGATTTCAGGGTCAGAGCAAGAGCAGAAGAGATCTGTAGATCTTTAAGTCCTTCTGCCTCTCACTCAACAATACTGTGAGCATGATGGCATGTGACACTTAATCGACAGAGCCATGTGTCAGCAACAACATTTGCAAAAACAAGGTTGATGAGTATGCTTTAGAACAGTGGCGTAACATGGTCGGACTGATCTGGGAGGGGGTGGGGGGGGGGGGGGGGTAGGGTGAGGGGGGTGACACTAATTTTCTTTTTTTTTAAAGGATTTCTGTCTGATGTTTCTTCTTGTTTTGGTGGGCACTTAAACTATCGGGAATGGGGGATACTTTCTGTATTACTGTATTTAAAAAAAAGGATTTCTGTCTTGTGTTTCTTTTTGTTTTGTCAAATTCATAGGGGCACATGCCCCCCCCCCCCCCCCCCCCTCAGCTACACCAATGCTTCAGTATAATGTTGCTTGTACCGTTTGTAAATCTAGGGGGCCTGCATACTCTATTGCATAAACTTACCGGCCATTGAATATAGTACTAAATCTTATTTCCGGGTCGCACTATCACATGAAGCCCACCACACACTACAGGATCTGATTCTGAATCGGACAAACAACTGTGTATCTGATCAAAAATAAGACATACTTATATAAATCTTGTAGTGTAGATCAGATCCTTAATCAGTCATTGGATCAGATCAGATCGTGTCCTTTAGTGTGTGTTGGGCTTAAAATTGTTGCTGTAAAAGCCAGAAGAAAAGGTGACAGTGATAAGATAAACACAATCTTGTAACCTTTAATGTAAAGCCGCATCCATAATTTTTAGTTTTTATCAATTATAAAGAAAGTTAGGATTTAAATATTTCAACAGGTTACTGATTATATGTATTTTTGAGGCCAGAAATGTTATGTTTAGGACTACAAACTGAAAATATGGAGAAAATTGTTTTACTGGCTTAACTAGGCCACTAGGGAAAACGGTTAGTGTGGAGCCTTGTTGAACACAGGCATTGAGCTGTTTTGCTGATGCAAGTATAAGCCTATCATGTGTTTATATTTTTGAATCAGAGCGAGAAACAATACGCTTATATAGTTCATTCCCATTTTACATATATAGGCCGACGATCAAATATTGTCACATTAGTGTCGGTGAGTGACTACCACAACAAGTTCCATTACGTATATGACTTCTTGGCACCTAACTAATGATATTTGTCCCAGAATGATGATATGACGGACAGTTGAAACTTAATTAGAAAGAGGAGGGGAAGAAAGTGATGAGAGATATAAGTAGAGAAGTAAAGAGAGGGAGGATAGAAGGGGAGAGAGATGATGAGAAAATGAAGGGGATGACGAGAGAGAGATGGAAAGAGAAGAAAAAAGGGAGAAGGCGTGATAAACTGAGTCCCCAGCAAGAGGAACAAAACATAGAGATACAAAGAATAGAAAGAGAGGAGTGAGAGGATAAGACAAATGTGGGACAAACTGAGTCTGTAGCAAAAGATAAAAAGAATAATGAAAACCAAACGATACAAAGAATTGGAGGATAGAGGAAGATTGGGTGATAAAATGAGTCTTCTTTGAGGGGAAAATATATAGGAAATAATAATGTGACCGGCTATAGCAAAACCCTGCACTTGTCGGTATTTCATGTTTTTAAGATATGGGCATTTTAAGTTCACATAATGTGTGTAAAAGATCATTTTAACATTGAAACAATTATATCTTCGCCAATTATTGACCAATTTGTTAGAACAAAGCGTCAAATGAAAGCTTGTGATGAGACCTTTTTAATGGTATGACAATCTACATTTTGATTTTTACTGACAAGTGCAGAGTTTTGCTATATCCGGTCACATATAGGAAAACAAAGAGTAAAATGAATGAAAGAGGGAAAGGAGAATGTGATAAACTAAGTCCTTAGTGAGAAGACAAAATGTGGGAAAACAAAACAAATGCAAAGAATTAAGAGGAGATCTAGATGAAAGGGAGAAGGCAAATCAATGATAAACAGAGATCTCAGTATAGTCCTCAATGAGAGGACAAAACATGAGAAAGCAAAGGAGAAAGAACATGTGATAAATAGAGACCTAAAGACGACCAAAATAGGAGAAAAAAAGGAATGAATAGAAGAAAATAAAGAATGAGAATCGAGGATCAAGAATGTGTGATAAACAGAGCCCCCAGTGGCTAGATATTTCCACTCTATATACTGTATACACACAGTCAAAATACGTCTAGAGGTCTCCGCGCCGACAGACAGACAGACGGAATTTAATTACGGGACCTCGGCGGCGTTGCAAACAATAAGGCCAAGCATATAATTGACCACTCGCTCATTACATGTTAAATATATCAATGGGATTAAGTAGTAGTCAAGGAGACCTGGTATGCGTGTGTGGGAACATAGTGCTATGTTTGTCTGACAGTTGATATTACGTCAGCAATTGTATGCACTTCTGGCAATTTTTTTTTATTACATCACTCTTTATTCATAATTGATACAAGATTATGCAAGGCAGTATTGACTGCTGGTTCTCAGGACCAGGGAACAAATATACCTTTGTAAAAATTGATTGTACTGATGTTGATAATTATTATTAATAGTGATATTATTTTCTATCTTCATATTTTTCATGCATTTGAAATATTTGTGCAATCAAAATGTGTTGTGTGCTAATTGGTGTACGTCATGAAGCAAGTGTGCACATTATATTTCTGCGTACTGTATGATAGGCCGAATTAGATGATTGATTATTGTTATTATTATCACACTTACTGACATGAATTATTGGTGATTTGATTCAATACCGAGTTATGATTATCATTGTGATATTATTAAGTAAATGCTTGTTTTTTTTTTACTCATAAGTTAACATCTACTAAAGATGTCATTGAAGCAAAATTTTAGAACACGGAAGTCTGCTTTAAACGTGGGTAATCTCCAGGGATAGAAATCTTACTATCCTTTGAAATATGTGTAATACTTTGTCACAATTCATGTCTTAGGTGTGTAATACAATGCTCCATTGAGTCTACATTCATCCTGTGTCGCAAGTAATTGCATTTGAAAAGGCTACCCTAGAGAAACAGAAATCACTATTGACATTTAGCTGTCATTGCTGCATTAGTAGTAGCTAGCTTAGTCAGCGTGGTGGATCAGATTATGATGACCATTTCGGTTGTACTATTTAATTCACTTAAATTTTTAGCATTTATATACATGTGTACATGATATGCTATTGTAGGTCATTGCACTGCAGTTGTTGAGGATGAGTAACTTGTAAAGGTTTGTATACATGTTCACCCGTTCAGGTCTTGTCCCCAAAATACTTGGGCTTGTGTGTCTATGGAGAATACATGTTATAGCAAAATCAAACAGTCCTGGGCCCTGTTGCAGAAGGCGATACAAGCGATTGTAAGTTACAATTAATTGTAAGTCAGTTTAATGTGCACGCTTCGACCAGTCAGATTTGCACATAAAGAACATACGATCCGACTTGCAATTAATTGTCACTTACAACCGATTGTTCCCTGAGTGTGTCTCGATCTTTCTGCGATGGGGCCTAGAACAGGTTAAACATATTAAGGAAGATACTTTATCCGTGGATTCAAGCCCATTCCATTCCATTCCATATTGAGGTCATTATCCACATTATCTTAATATAGGCCCTTAATGTCCTTGTATCCCTCAGTTGGTCACATAACACAGGTTTGCCAATACGTGTACATGTATGTATGGCTCCATTATAATTATGACCATTGTAAACAAAAAATCAAGTCAACGTAATGTCCTTTACGTTATTATCCCGCAAACTTGCCGTCCCTCTTCCAGGCATTTATGTCTGACATTATAAGACCGCCCTAATAGATACATACGTATCAGAACAATCCCCGGTTTGATTGGAAATTTATTGGCCCGTATTGATTTGTATGACGAGTTGCCATGGTTACGTCCACTGGCCTTGAATCGAGAGTGACAGGGGGAGGGAGGGAAGTCGAGGGAAGGAGGAAGTTCGCGGCAGAATACCGTCAAAGATTTACATGTATCCTCAGCCAGCCATCCATTTATCCCCTTGCCAATGGGAAATGATTGATTTCATGCAGGGAAGGAATAGATTGTCTGTATGTACTGGCTCGATCCATTTGGCATTTGAACTACAGTACTTTGTAGACTGTGCACAATCACTGACCTTCTGTCCCCCATTTCCCAGTCATCATATACGTGTGTACTTGTTGCGTTAGAAATGATGTAACTGGCTAAATGAGCAACGTTCATTTACTTTATGAGTCTCCAGATGCAATAGGCTATTAAGTTATGGCTGCCTTTTTAATAAGCTGAGTTCTTTTTACTGATGAGTCTTCAAATTTTGCAACAGGCTGTATTACTGACCGAGTATGCTTTCCTTTCCAATACTAATTACTGCACACAATCAGTGACCTTCTGTCTCCATGCATTTCCCAGTCATCATACATGGGTACTTGTTGCATTACAAATGGTGTACGTACTGGCTTAATAAGTGGCTTTCCTAAAAAGGAACTTGTGAGTCTTCAGATTTAACAAAAGCTAACTGAATTGATAAGCTGATTTACATTCCTTATGTGACTTCAGATGCAACGTCGGGCTGTATATTAAACTGACCAAGTATGCTATTTTCCTCTCCTGTACAATTGACTGCACACAATCACAAACCTAGCTTCTTTACCCACTGCAGTTGCCAGTTATCATGTGTACTTGTTGCGTTTAAAATGATGTAACTGGTTTCCTTTTATGAGTCCTCAGCTGATGCAACAGTCTGTCATCAAACACGTACTTGTTGCATTAGAAATTACATTCATACTGACTGAATAAGCGACTTTCCTTAAATAATGAGTCTCCGATGCAATTGACTTCCCTATAAGCCGGTTTTCTGTTACTTATGAGCCTTTGGTTGCAACATGTTGTATAATTGACCACCTATGGCATATATCTACGGAGGCGGGGTGGGTGGCCATGGGGGCACGTGCCCCAATAATTTGACAACAATAAAAACCAAGAGAGGCCAATCTGTGAAAAAATAAAGAAATACATAAGATGTGCCCCCCTCCTATAATTCGTGACCCGACCCCCCCCCCCCCCCCCCCCCCCAAAAAAAAAAAAAAAGTCTGACCATGCTACGACATTGACTGACCACATATGCTTCATTCCTTAACCCTGGTATGTCACCGAGCTGAGAAGTCTGCATGATGTGAATTGTGCTAGACTGACCAGATGATGCACGGTTATGTCGGATTTGAGCGATGGACAGGCAGCATCTAGTAGGAACTCCATTAAATTATTGATTATAAATAATTAAGTATTACGGCGTAAATATTCATTTTGAATGAATGCCAAAACAACAACAACCTTAACTGTTAAATTGACATTGATTTGTTATTGTGATTCCGTTCAGTACATGATCAGTCTTGAATAAAAGCAAAGTTTTCTCGATCATATGTTGTTGTTTCTTACACTTGTACTTCTTCTTCATTACCTTTGGACTTGCATGTACTAATTTTGTAAATGGATTCATCATTCAGGCTATCAAATTATATTTGAAAGGTTTCTTTGACATGTTTTATTACTTTTGTGCAGTTCATATGATAAAATAATTCTGCAATATGTTGTATTTTGTATCAATCAATAATTACTAAAAGGTTACAAATTAACTTTTCACACAGTGGGCAAGGAAAGTTTGGATTGCCCGAAACAAAGTAAAACAATTACAAAATAAAACATTACATTACATTTTGTTGGCCAGCTAGGTAAGTAAAATTTGACATGAATGAAATGCCAATAATTTTAGTTGGCTCCAAGCTAGTCGGTCAGCTTTAAAGGAACTGAAGAATACAACATACTTTGGCACTTATTCCATATTTGATGACTTGTAAAATAGGTCTGCCGAAAAAAAATCCATGAAAATAAACACAGTAGTGATTTTATGCTATTTTTCTCCTGCCAAATCTCACTTAGCAGCCAGTTTACGCCCCGCCCACATTTAGAGTCCAGAATCGGCAGCGTGATTGACATGTGATTGACAATTCATTTGCTTACGTCATATACAGAATTTGATTCTTTGGCCCGTTCTTTAGATGACGTCACATTTTGGTGATTTAAAAGGGGAGCGCGTTCCCAGGACAATTAGAAATTTACTAATTACCCCAAAATTGATTGATTTCATGGGAAATGACTGCCAAATTCTTTTTCTTGAGGAAATATTACTTATAGAGAGCCTAATTGGGAAAATTAGGTCATCTAGATGCTGTAGTTCCTTTAATTTCAAGCCCTGCGGGTTAATAATAAGCAGAGCTATCCCACTGTAATAAACTAGGGCCAATAACTACATGGTAGTACAAATACAACAAGGTTTGTGAGACCTGCTAGAGATCTAAGTAAAATTGTGAATGTTGACAATGTTACGAAAATTCTTTAAAAATGGAATGTGATATTTATGCTACAATATAGTGTGTCTTATGTGGGTATTTGAGTGTGTGTGTGTAGGCGCTAATTATCTTAGCGTATTCATGTGTACCTATATTAGCTTGTCAGAACCATTACATATTTCATCATTTATTTATGTTGCAAGTGACTACAGTGCTCTATCTTCGTCATCTTCTTGAATGATACAATACAACACTGACATGTAGGTGTATGTTGTAGTTGTGACATACTATGAATATTATGAAGTAACCTGTGAACAGATGCAACAAGAGCTAACTGAATTAATAAGCTGATGTACATTCCTTATGTGACTTTTTGAATGATAAAATTCAACACTGACGTGTAGCTCTATGTTGTAGTTGTGACATATTATGAATATTTACAATATTAAGCACAAAAAAGCTCCGTAGTTTAGTTTGAAGTTGCGTATAAATGACATAATGAGCAAAACAATCTTCTTCTTCTTTTTTTTGGTTGGGGGGGGGGGGGGGGGGTAGGCACTGACATGTAGGTGTATGTTGTAGTTGTGACATACTGTATGAATATTAACAATATTAGGCATAAAATACAGAGATGAAGTTTAGTTTGAAGTTTTTTTATTATAAACAGCATAATGAGCAAAACAATCTTCTTTTTGTGTGTGTATGTTGTGGGGGGGGGGGGGGGGGGGGGGGGTAGGCTTTCAGGGGATCCAAATAACCCACCTATTGGGAATGGTATGGGTAGGGACCTCTTTCATATTTTTTGCTTAAAAACAGGCTTTTAGAGCATTAAAGCAAATGTTATTTACAATTTGACACTGGTTAGCGGCCAGGTTACATGACCGCTGTTTTTAAGTCTGATGGTATGTCATTGGTTAACTTATGCAACCTGCTTTTGTTAGTGCATGCTCAGATGCGGCCACATCATATGTACCGTTGGAACACATGGTAGCTAGCCTCCTCTAGAGAATTATTAATCCAAGCTCTTCAATCATAGATAACGAAAGAGGAACTCATAAAATCGAAACCTGTCCCATGCTTCTATTGGTCATATGAATACAATGATGTACTGTATGTGAGAACCACTAGTGTTCTGAGTAAATTTGTGAACTGTGACAATGTTACTAGATCCCTTTAATGTATGCATATAAATAATGCATATATATAAATAATATTGAATGCAGTCAAAATATACCCATTCCGGCTAATGAGGTAATTACAATGTCTGATGCATGAATTTCTACGGATGTGAATGCATGCATAACAAGATCGATTGCGCCGCATAATTTAACGCCATTGTTTCCTGCCTGACTTGTCCTACGTGGAACAGCTGTCTTGGGGTGGCGTTGACACGATCGTGAAACTAGTCGGTGAAATGCTGTTAAAGGGATCTAGTAACTTTGTTAGCAAGTGCAAAAAGTGATGAGTGATTGATAAAATGTATATTGTTGTAATATCTGATATGTCCACTGGGTGTTGTGTGAAAATTTCAAGTTAAATGGATGTTATATGGCCGAGTAATGAGCAAAAATGCAAAGTGATATTCACTAACTCATTGCACACTGTTTTCGCAGTCCAGTGGAAAATTTAACATCTGAACACTTCAATCGTAAATATCTTTTTAACGAAAGGGAAATTTGAAAAACCAAAACCTGTCCAATGCTTTTTATTGTTAATTCATATTACAGCAAGGTATGAGGGAACTGCTAGAATTCCAATTGGATTTTGAGGATTTAGACAATGTTACTAAGTACCTTTAAAGGGAACAAACACCCCAACATAATACCACAGGACAAATTTAGAGGTGTTGTGTATGTAAGTATTCAATGCTCAAATTAGCACAGGCCCGCTGGCACGGCAGGGCCACCAAATTTCTTGCCTGAATGGGCATGCAGCGCCATACAAATACCATATTTGTTTTCATATCATTCTTTGTTTGGGCCTCTTAGATTGCAGTTTTGGGCCACTAAAATTTGAAATTTGTTTTTACCTCCCTGCCTGGGAAACGAGGCCAAAAAGTTAATTTCTAGCAGTGGCGTATGATGGCGACATAATTTGTAATACAAAAGTTTGGAGTAAAATCTTCTTTGACATCAACCTATATCCGTGATTTTGTAACATGAACATGTTCTTTATAATGCTTTCTCCTGATCACATAATTTGTAATACAAAAGTTGGGGGTAAAATCTTCTTTGACATCAACCTATATCCGTGATTTTGTAACATGAACATGTGTTCTTTATATAATGTGCTTTCTCCTGATCATATAATCCTGATCACATGTTCTGTTTATTTTCTTTTTTACTTTCATATCTGTGTCATTTCCTATTTTGTTTTCTCTTTCCCTCATATCTCAGCCCAAATGAATCGGGGTATACGGTATATGTCCCATGGTTTGTCCACAATCTGTTTTGCAAATTAAACTGATATCTGATTGGCCATCAAATTTATGTTTTTTGCAATTGAAAACACAAACTTAACCAATATGGTTGATAAATCCTTCAACTTATTATAAAAGACATTGTCGATTAATCCTTTTGCTGCTAGATCATGTCATTTCTATAGAGTAATTTATACACAATTAACCTGGATCACAAGGAAAATGTGTTAAGAATCATCAGATAATTATGACATCAGATGGTTGGTGTCAAGCAAATGAGCTCCACATTTCTGAGAAGACCCTGGGAGAATATATTAAGAAAAGGGTTAATTTATGTTTCTATGACAGGCATGTCTGGTGTATGGGGTGTATCGATCACCCTGGTATTAAAGTTATACATACTGTATATGAAGTAACGTTGCTGTTATGTGCAAAAACATTTGTTGGCATGAAAGGCATCTATAGTAACTTTGTTGATATGTGTGAAAACTGACAAAGGGTCGATAACATGTGTATATTTCTGTGATTTTTGTGTGTGTGTCCACTGAGTGATGTGTGAAAATTCCATGGAAATGTAGTGTCATATGACCCAGTAAAGAGCTAATATGTAAAGCGAAATTTGCTTAATCATTGCTCTTACTTTGTACACAGTATAAATTCTCCCAGGGAGATTTTAAATCCCAAACACTTCAATCATAAATATCTTTAGAACGGAATATAAATTTGGAAAACCGAATCATGTCCCATGTTCCTATATTGGTAATACAAATACCGTAAAACGAGGTATGTGGGAACTGCTAGAGTTCTAATTAAGTTTTTTGGAGTTAGACAATGTTACCACTTACCAGATCACTTTAAAGGTACTATTTAGGTAACTTGACTCCTCATTACTGTCCTGGCCAGCTCACATTAGTCCACCTTTATTGTTCCTGTTCACTATACTGCCGTAATCTGACAAAAGGAAGCAACTGACAATGTTATGGATAGTCTTTTTACTTGTTTTAGGGTAATTGAGATATATATGCTCTACACAATTGTGAACAAATTAAAGTCACCCGACAACCAATTTATGAGAAATTAATAGGTCAAAAGGAAGTAACTGCACAAATATCATCATAAAAATCCTCATTTTACAAGAAAACTACCAATTGTCAGTTGCTTCCTTGTGTCAGATTACGGCAGTATAGCCTACTCCTATCTAACCATTTAACTTCCTTTTTCCTCCCTTTTACTCTTGTTTACTAGCTCTTGCCTGTTGCTGTTTATAGCCCGGTCACATATCAACGGATTGCGCAAACGGATGTAAAACGGAGAGCTACATTTTCCATCTGTTCTATACGTTTCTTGTCCGTTCCTTGTCCGGTGATATACGTTGTTCTATGTTTTGTACATGAAGCAATGGAGACGACTTTCATCACCGGATAATTTAATTTCGCAAATTGTCTATTCGTTGGGCATACGTTTCCGATATCCGTTGATATCTGACCAGGCCATTAACCCCTTTTACTTTGCTCATAATTATGTCTATACACTTCCATGTTTAGTTGTGTTATTTGTCATTGTTTTGCCTCTGATAAAGAACTGCTTGATTCGAAATCTCAGGCTCCATTTGACTTATATATTTTATTTTTTCAGGTAACTTTGTTGCAAATTTGAAATAACGTTAGTTGAATGGTTCAAATGTTAGTGATAGCAAACAAATCTGTGAAAATTCATGGGAAATGGATATTTATTTGAGCTGAGACATGCATGAATATATTTAAGACAAGAAATCATTATAAAGAACATGATGCCATTTTGGCAACCATTACATGTATGCTTTTATGCAAAATCTTACATATTTTACATATCTTCATATTTCCACTATAACTTTTGTAATAGCAGGTCTTTAGACATATACATACACGTACAGCTACCTGATATTACATATCCGAAAATAACGGTTTGTGAGTTGTCCTCCGATAATGTTACCAGGTACCTTTAATGCTGGAGCGAATATGACTCTGTAATTGATGTATGGGGGGAAATTGATTCGTTCTATTAATATAACAGTCCAGTTGGTCTGTCACACAGGCAAATTGTGCATGACTATGTGCATTTTATTGTCTAATGATTTATTTCTATTTATATACAGTCTACTATTGAACATAATGATGGTAGAATGTGGAATCAAATTATACCTATAGTTATTAATAGGGGTAGGATTAGAAAGGCTGTGCTGGATACATGCATGAATGTTTGATGTGTATCCTATGATGAGATATGATGCGCAATGGCATGTTCTACTTGATTATGTTCCTGACATGACTCTGCATTGTGTATAATCAATTCACCTCAAGAATTGATAATCCTTTATTAAATTAGGAAAAACATTATTTTGCTTGCTTCAATATATAACCATCTTATAATATTGGACTCTCATAGTTGATTTAATTGTTACTTTGTCTTTTCCATGAGCAGAAATTGAATGTAGATCGAGGCTTACGATTAGGATTATAGGGTAAGGCTATAGGGTTACAGGACAAGTTTAAAGAGAAATGGAAGTTTTGCTGTGTAGCTATGCCACTGATGTAAGCGATAATGCGTGCTGTGTACAATGCTTCTATTATAGAGCAAAACATCTAAAGCCCGGCGCAGACAGAGCCGCCTCGACCCGATCCGACTGATTTTCATCCTGATTAATTCAGTATGCGTTGCCTCAGGACTCGTTTTGTCAATCAACTGCCAGTCAGAGGTCATTCGATGCCGATTCAACATGTTGAATCAGCTCCGACTGAGCGAAACTGACTCTAGCCTGACTGAAAACCAGTCGGATCGGGTCGAGTCGGCTCTGTCTGCGCCAGGCTTAATGCTCCTTCCATCTGAAGGCCCGGTCACATATGACCGGATGGCGTAAATGGATACCCTACAAATAGAAAATTTGTGAAATCAAATTATCCGGTGGTGCATGAAAGCTGTCTCCATTGCTCCTCTCACAAAACATTCTGCCGGATAGAACAATAACGTAAATGGCCTAAACAAGGAACAGACAAGAAACACTCACGAACGGAGAAGAACAGATTGAAAATAATACTCTCTGTCAGGCAATTACGCTATCCAGTGATACATGTATGTGACCTGGGGGGTGTTTCACAAAGATGCTAAGTTGAACTTAACTCTTATCTATTATGGAAAGCCATTTGTAGCCTTGGAAAAAAATATATTCAAAACCAAGAATGCAAGAATTTTAGACTGTCATAAATTGTACATCAAAAACATGGAATCTCCTTAATAATAGAAAATATATATATGATTTGAATCAACATTTTATGCCTTTTAAAATAAATGTTACAAAATTGTTTCATAGAAACTAACGGCTTTCCATAGTTACTAAGTCCAACTTAGAGTTAAGTTCAACTTAGAATCTTTGTGAAACACCCCCAGGCCTTAATGAGCTCATTTAGATTCATGATGTCACCTCTGGAGGAAGCTCATGAAAGGTTACACACAACAAAAAACCTTGGCTGGCTCAAAGTTTTGACGCAAGTTGTGCTGACGTCATAATTATGACATTGTAAAGAAAACGCCTTCCTCTGGCGGATGTTTATGTAGCACCGCGAAGCCTCTAAAAAAATCCCTCTTGCTGCTGCTTTTGTATATAATCATATTCCTAGATGTGCTGTTTTCTACATTTTGTCATATCCATAGAGTTAACCTGTTTCCTTTTAGATTCTAAAATAACCATAGACTTTGTACGTACGCAATGGATCGGTATCGAGAGCTAAATCTACATGATATTATGCTTGTAATGTGACTATGATGTGTACCTGATTGATCAACCTACGATTTGACCTTCTTTCTGGAGAGGAATAGAATAGAAAAGAGAGAAAATTTGGGAAATTCCCCTTTATCAAACATAATTATACTCATTGTAGTTTATGGCATTACTTATATAGGTATCGCCAGTTTTACAGGCTCTGCATTTTAGTGGACCACTCTGATCTGTTTCCAATAAATGTTCCTTTGTTATTTGGTCAATTATTGTAATTGATACATAAATTTGTTGGAAGCGTTTCATACTAATGGATCCATGTTAGTGTCTACAATGAATTTACCTGGAGTGTGCTTTTTTGTTAATTATTATAATTGATACGTAGAATTTGTTGGAAAAGAAACGCTCATTTGTTGAAATGAAGCAGATTAAAGTTTAAATTATTTTCTGACTACACATTTGTATGTTTATTCTCTAGTACTTGTACATGACAGTGAAAAATACATTAGGACTCAGGCCAATTTAGTTTCCAAAATGAAAAAAATGTACCCCCAAAATAACAACATATCCTGCCAAAATTTCTTTAGAGTTTATATATATATCTAAGTATTTCATAGTGCTATTTATGGCAGGCAAGCTTGTAAAATAGCCTCAGAAAATAAAATGTCATATATGTCATAATTTGACAGAAACAAGAAATGTTTAGGCTATCTAAACGAACATTTGTACATAGTAACAATAATGAAAGCATTAACCCAAAATACCTGATACACAGAAACATGATTTTTAGAAAGTCCATTTGTTTTACTAAGCCGCATTAGATTTTGTACTGGTGTATTTGTATGCTATATTTAACCAATTTAGGACTTGGTTACGAAAATACTCCGGCATGGGTCCACATAGAAAACATGTTAGCAAAATCAATCAGTCCTGAATGGGTTAATACTCTTGTGTACTTTAGCAATTTTTTTGTTCATTATAAATACAAAGATTAAGCAGGGTTAGCAAAGCCGTGATTAAGACTATTCTTTCCTTGAATAAAATTAGTAATTAAAATTGTTTAAAATGATATATTATACAGATATTGACTGTCTTGAGGGGCAATATAACATTTGAGATCCTCGAGGGAAGTTATATTTGTGTCGAGGGACATTATATTTTTCCGAAGCGCGTAGCGCTGAGGAAAAATATAGTATTCCGAGACAAAAATATAACTCCCCCAAGGGAAATGAAATGTTATATGGTTCCCGAAGGAAAAAGTCAATATCTGTTATATTATGATGACCTATATAGATACAAATCAAGATAAATATAAATTTGGTGTTGAAATAAAATTATGGACAAGGGAAAATCATTAGATTAAATCGAAATCCTTCCAGTAGAACAGACGTGTTATTATCGAAATGCTGCGCAAAATGCTTCTTTATTCGAGCTTCCTTTCAAATTTACTTTCAAAAAAATCGCGCAATCTCCGTAGAAAGCTTAACAACGCTGCGCGTGCCAGGATGCTAATACGCGCACATTGTTCATCTTCAAACACCCATTGTGACGTAAATTACGTCACCGGTCAATATAACGCCGTTATATTGACCGGTGACGTAATTTACCGGTCAATATAACGCTTCTCATCCTTGTAGCGATGGTCACGTGACAGCATTTTGACCAATCGCACACCAGTATCTTTATAGGTCATATAATATATATATATATATGTATTGATTTATTGATTGAGATATATATATACCAAAAAACATTGTTGAAATTGTGACTATAACATGGATCACCTCTTTTAAAAATTTATTGAAGTGTTATTTTTATATCCGGCTGTGCTCTTTTTGAAGAAGAAAAAATCACCAGCCTTGAGCGAAAGGTGTTATTTTTGTTTCGTTGATTGAGAGTGAGAAGGGCGTTAAGTCCGTTTTGGGGTAAATTGAGTTCTGCATTCCATCAAGTAGTGGTAGGTTGTCGCCTTCTCAATGCCAAATTTTCAGCTAATGATTTTTTTTGTATTTGTGTAATGTTTATATTCAATCAAAGACAGCTGAATTAGATTTCTATAAGGCTACCAAATGTTAAACCGATGTTTAAACTGATTATCTCCGAAGTACAGAAATGTGATATTGCACCCTTCTCTTTCTCAACCAATGGTATCATTTTCATGGGTGAGCAGTAAGGCTGTCGATTTCGGGTATATTTACTACCCGGGACTTGCGATAATTTTTCGGGCGAGTCCCGGGTACCCGAAATTTATCAATTTGTTGATTTCGCTATAGGCATGTCACGTCGCTGGGAAACATGTTCATTCAAGTGACAAAAATGCAGCGCATTTATGACAATAAATCATCTTATAAAATACAGCAAATTCGTAAATCAATTTTTTTTCTTTTTTTCGGGATATCGAGTATCGATTTTTGCGCCCGGGACTCGACATTTTTCGGCGGTACCCGGGACTCGTCAACAGCCTTACTGAATACCATCATAACAGTTTTCACCTGACAAGCAGAAAAGAGGAAAAAAGGGAAGGTTATCATGATTTAACCACTTGATACCTGATATTATACTTTTGATGACTTCCGAATATTGCATGATTTTGCCAGAATATGACATGCTTAGGAGCTTTTTTCACAGAATATGGTAGTTTTCAAAACACTAGGAGAGAGGGGGGAGGGGGGGGGGGGGGCTAGCACCCTGCCTCCTATGCCTATGTCCCCATGGAGGCAAAGTGACTGGCGGTTTTCATCACCGAAAGTGTTGCAGAGCCGGAGTGTTGCCACAATCATAACATCAAAACAAGCTGGCGAAAAAACAACCATGCAAAAACTGTCCCGACAAAACTGCGCAAAAATGCTTCAGGTGATAGATGATTTGAAAAACAGATATTAATGTTTTCCATTCAACTTTGTGTACACCCACATTTGACATTATGTTTCATGCATTCTTCGATCATGCTATATTTAGAGCTGATATTCCGCCCAGTAAATATGGAGAGAAAAGGTGCTTTATTTGCTCAAATAGTGTGTAGGTCACTTGTTGTTTTTGTGTGCAAAATACATTTTTTTGGCTGTTTTTTCCCTCGAGGAATAAAGTAAAAACGCACACAAATATGGAAAAGAGTTCTTTTCCATCAAGTATTGTGTAGGTCATTTATTGTTAGTTTTTGCGAGAAAAAAACCCCACATTTTGTTGGCTTGGTTGGTTTTGTACTGCAAGCAATAAAGTAGCAAACATTGCCAATATGAAAAAGAGGTGATCTTGTTCATGTATTGTGTAGGTCATTTGCTGTTGTTGATTTTTACCCCCAAAATTATATTTTGTTTGCTTGTTTGGTTTTCGTCCTTCAAGGAGTTAAGTAACAAACCTTACAAATATTGATGAGGTGCTTTAAATTTGTTCAAGTAATGTAAAGGTCACTTGTTGTTGTTGTTTTTTGCACAAAAAAAAAACATTTTGTTTGCTTGTTTCCTTTTTCCTCTAGGAGTAAAATAACAAACCATGCAAATACGGAAAAGAGTTGCTTTCCTTTAGGTATTCGTATTGTGTACACAAAATGTATTGTTTTGTTTGCTTGCTTGCTTTTTCCCTCGAGGAGTAAAGTAACAAATATGTATATATACAGTCAGTCTGTGAAATCCAAGCTTTTGATTAGATGGCTTTTGTAACTGTCAAGGAGTATAATGTGAATATATGCCATTAGTAAATTAAATCCAGAAATAGTGTGGGATATAGTGGACAAAAAGAATGAACAAAACAAACATGCACTGGCAGTTATTTATAGATCTCTAAAAAAAAGGTTTAAGCTAGCTACTGCAAATAGATACCACTGAAGAAATTCTTCTTTTTTTTTTGGGGGGGGGGGGGGGGCGGGGGAGTCTGCATCAACTTTCTTTTGAATTACCAACAAATCTATGTCTTCCAAATACTTGGGTTGTTGTCTATAGAAAAATGCATGTTATACCAACATTCAATAATTTTCAATGTGTTAAAAGTATACAATTGTATTCATTTCAAGTGATTTGTGACCGTAAACAGTTGTTTAACAATTTCAGTTGAGATGTGCAATGATGCACAAATAAGCAGCCCAGTATTTAAAAGAAGACTGCAGGAAAAACAAAATTATGCATGCTGTCCTATGCATGAGATCTTAATAATTTCTTTATCTAGAGAACTTTTGTTAACACTGTTGACTTTCCGGCAGAGGCCCCATTTTTCTAATCAGCGTCTTGAGACGTGTGTGGCATCCGTAAGCATCAATTTGTCGGTGAGGGAGGAATAGGATTAAACTCTGCCTATGCCAGGCTGATGTAACAACATTCACAGTTAAAGGGATAGTTGAGTTTTGGTATAGAGAGTACAGTTTTGGTCAAACTTAATTTTAGTAACCAAAACCTGCACCATTACATTACAAACTAATAGTTATAACTCCACCATGCTCGAAAGGTTTAACAAATTACGATTAAGAATAAAGCCTTTTATCATTCAAAAAGAGCTGTTAAAACTCAAGAGGGCGCTCTCTAAAAACTCATTGGTTTCAACCATTTTTAATACAAAATTGTACATGTGATGTTTTGTTAAAATTATGATTAAATAGAGAGATCAACAACAACTACTTAAAAACATCTTTTGTAAATTTTTGAAAAGTGTAAGCATTTTCTACGGCTGGTTCAAAATTATTGAATTATTGTGGGGCCCCACAATTATTACTAATGGTTATATTTATGGATATTTCAGCCGTCTCTGAACCGATTTTGATCAAATAAAGTTTATTATGTCATTAAAATTATATGCTCTTTCAAATTTGACATTACCTCACAAAAAATTGTTTGTGCAGTGCCCTCTATACCATAACTCAACTATCCCTTTAAACCCATCAAAGACTATATATTTGATTTTTATGTTACATGCATTCATCATCATAGACCCCAGGACAACTATCCTGCAGTTCGGAATGGGTTAATTAATATTGTCATCACAGATTGAAACGAATCCTAAAAATCAAACTTCCACAGAACACAATTTTGAATGGATGTTTTATTACTATGATTGAATTCACAAAGGGAACACATTAAATGACCAATGACCAATATTTCAATACCTACATGAAACTGTCCTGAGGGAAGATGTATATGTGTAGAATAAGAGTTGAGTTTATTAGTAAATATTCTCCAGAATTTCATTCAAGTCATAGAAAATTTACTAGAAGGGACGAGAGAAAATGTGTTCTATTTTTGAGGTGTATGTCTTGAGGGGAAAATAAAGAAGATGGGTCACGTTTGAATAAGAGAGTGGAGCAGAATAAATAAATATATGAACATGTTTAATGAAGATGGTTCAAGATTAAAAGAGGGAGAAAATGAAAAAATGAATAAATATATGAAAATGTGTGATGAAGATGGTTCAAGATTAAAAGAGGGAGAAAATGAATGAAAAATAAATATGTGACCATACACCACAAAACGACCATTAAGTCGGGAAAAATTATTATGTTGATTTTCACATGACATTACAGTAGAAGTCATTACCTTTAAAATGGTATATAATTTGTCATATTCGGACAAGTTAAACCCTCTGAAAATGAGGGCCAAAGATTTGGAAAATGACTGAAGCAGTTTTAAAACAAGGGAGAAACGGGCCACTTTAAAGATCGGCGTCCATTCAAGCGCTGTAATCTGATAATTTGTATTCGATGAAAAATCATAGTTAAACATGATTTCTGACTATCAAAATTTCACAGAAGGTAAATTAAAATACCTTCATTCAGGAAATACAAAAATCCTGAATCTCATATTTTAAACCAAATTTGACTATTTCAGCTAATAACAGAGAAACTATCTCAGCGACATAACGGTCGTTTTGTGGTGTAAGGTCACATATAGGAAAATGTGTGATGAAGATGGATCAAGTTTAAAAGAGAGAGAGTTAATGAAAAAATAAATATATACAAATGAAAATGTATTTATCCATTTTGTGTTATATTCTATTGCACATTGTTCTGTAAATTGTTTAATTTCATGTTTTAGATTTAGAAATGATACCCTGAGTTGAGCATAGTACACCTTTATTATGATTTTGTACACCAGGTACAAATGGGATTAAAAGTTGCCTCATGAATAAATTTGTTAATACTGTTAATATTGTTAATATGTTGCAAATGTGTAAATTAACTGGGTGTTTTTTCTGAAAAACTGACTATGTTCTTAAATATTAATGCATAAATACAAAAAGCATGATGTAGAAATACACATCCATGTCTTAGAATAACTTATTAAAAGTTGATTTATTTGTTCTTTTCTTTTCCCTTTCTACAGGTATCTTCCAGGGTCAGTGGACAGGGGGTATGCGACATGGATACGGAATCAGAAACAGCGTTCCATATGGTATGGCTTCCGTCGTCCGACCTTCACTACGCACCTCGCTCACGTCGTTGCGGAGCGAGCACGAGAATGGCTCGGTCGGTAGCTCCCCGGAGAACTTTGGGCAGCGGGGCGGGTTCGCGATGGACGTTTCCGACGACTGCACTTCGGACCTGGAGAGCAACAAGAGCTCGACGTTGCGGCGGAGCGAGCGCAGGAACCGAACAATCATGGGTGGGTTCCGCAGCAAGCGGCGGAAAGACCGGAGCGTGACGGGGTCGGTGGTGGACGATCGCCCGAGCAGCCTGGCGTCGCTACGGCACAACCTCAAGCACCAGGACTCGCTGAAGAGCAACGAGAGCACGATGAGCACCAGCTCCGTGCAGTCGTCGTGCTTCGAGAGCGACGTCGGGCACATGCACGAGGAGGAGGCGACGCACGACGTGACGGAGGTGTACATGGGGGAGTGGAAGCAGGACAAGCGGGCGGGCTACGGGACGAGTCAGCGGTCCGACGGGTACCAGTACTCCGGAGAGTGGCACAACAACAAGCGGCATGGTTACGGGGCCTTAGTCTATCCCAACGGGCAAAGGGAGGAGGGCAAGTGGAAACAGAACATGATGGTTGCGTCGGGGAAAAAGAAACTATTTGTGATCGGATCAAAAAAGATTAGCGACCGGGTGGAGAGGGCCATTACGATGGCGGGTCAGGCTGCAGGTTTTGCAAGAGCAAAGGCTGACCTGGCAATATCAAGGTAAAACTGTCAACTTCATTTGTTTTATTTATTATTTTTCTATTTTTATTATTATTCCCATTATATTCATATATATTCATTATTTCCACCAAGAATTTGTTTCCATTCATGATATCATAATCTTTATTTTTATTGTATATTTAGCATTAATACTTCATTATGATTTTACTTATTATGCCTCCTACATCACTAGTTTGTAGGCCTTCATACCAAGTGGGCTTAATGATACAAATTTAATCCCCTATATCATAATCATAAAGCAGATCATTTTTAAATCCTCTTTTTGGTCTGAGAATGAATTGAGATGGTTGCAAACATAACTTTTATGGCATCAGCCTTCTGATACAGGATAAAAAGTGACATTTTCATTGTGATGTTCGATACGCATGGCTTAGGCAATGAAGCTAATAAAACTTTCACCCAAAAGTGAGGAGAATAATGTGTCACCTCTTCTTTTGATGTATCAACACACAAGATTATGAAGACAGATATAACTTCTTTTTTTTTTAAGTGAGTGAGATTAATAATTTGTATCTCTCCATTTGATACATCAGCATACATAATTATGAAGACAAAAATAACTTTCGCCCCCCAAATCAGTGAGATTAATAATTTGTCACATATCCTTTTGAAATACTGTGTAAACACACAAGGTTTGAGGACAAATATAACTTTCATCCCAAAAAGTGATATGAATAATTTGTCAAAAATATATATTCTTCAGGGCTGCTTATGCCAAGGAGAAGGCCGAGATGGCGGACGTAGCAGCGGCGGAGGCGCGAGACGAGTCCATCAAGGCAAGGGACAGAGCTAAGGAGCTGGCATCCACGTACCCCACGAGAGGTAGGTCGATGAAAGCGGTCACTTGGCATCCAAACCGTAAACAACAGCCCATCTCTGCCCGATGGGGCTGATTTGCATGCCGGTCCATTAGCCCCGTTTTGGGGGCTGCCTTACAATGTTAATCTGGGAACCCCTCTCACACTTAGCCCCATTTTGGGGCTCCTGCACACAATGTTAATCTGGAAGCCCCCTCTCACACTTCACCAAGTTGGAATGGATGTCAGGTAAGTCTGACCCAGAGCTAGCTGGAAATACTTTGGAGAGCACGTACCTGGGATAAACCAGCACTATATAGATTGCCGTTACTCAAAGGATCTCCTAACTTCCACCTACCAGTCTTTTTTTAGCATGCTTGTTCAGAATGCTGATAGGTCAGGGCCCCGTTGCAGAAAGAGTAGCCATCGATTGTAAAGTTGCAATTAATTGCAAGTCAGAACGGGAATGTGACTAAATGCGCAAATATGATTGGTTCAAATGTTTACTATTTCTTTACTTGCAATTAATTGTATCTTTTACAATTGATTGCCAATCTGATTTCTAAGAACCTTGCTTACTAGTTATCCCAACCATTTCCCTTAAGTTGCCTTAAGCCAGTTAAGCAATGAAAGCTTAGAGGGCTCTGTTGCAGAAAGAGTTGCAATCAATTGTAAGTTGTGATTGATTGCAAGTCTGATTGGTTCAAATGTGCATGTTTTCTGACTTGCAACTCTTTCTGAAACAAGGCCCTGATCTAAGCATTCTGCTTAATATCTATCCCGACTAGTTCCCTAAAGTCGACTTAAGCGAGTTAAGCGATGAAAGCTAAAGAGCTTCACCCTGCACCCAACCTCTATACAGTGTAGATGGAGCAGTATCCTCATGTTGCACATAGATTCCTTCCCCAGTAAACAAATTGAGGATGCATGGTAAGATTAGATGAAAATTGTAAGGGGAGAGGAGTGGGCAGAGGGGATAAATCTAATCAACCAAATTGCCCCTGCTTGCTTTGTGGCACACTAGCATTATGTCAAAGCCTTGGTTTACAAGATCAACCAAGATCAACAAATCTGTATTTCTTGGTAGGCCTATTTACTCGAGCGAAATACCTTTTTCAACTTTGTCAATTTGTTGGCCCCTAGAGACATACTGTAGAACACCATCGTCAAGCACCCCCAAGCACCTGTATGCATCTTGCTTTTAAAGAGCGCCTGCTCTCTGTCCAAACGGGAAACTTTAATCAAGAATGCAAATAATGGTGAGGAATATTCATGAGGATAATAATGAAGATGAATCTCATGGAAACGTCTTTAAAAGCAGGATGCGTATAGGTGCTTGGGGGGTGCTTGACGATGGTGTTCTACGGTATGAGGTAAGAAATAATGTGTGGAACTTATTCTTAATAATATATCTACCCTACGATACTTTTATCTGATATATCTGAAAGGCACTTAAAGATAACATGGTTAGAGGACTCATTGTAAAACTTTGTTTAAGACTTATACGTTTAAATTGTCATCAGCCTTGTTTGTACGAGGTAATAAGGGAGTTTAAAATGTATAAAGATAATCAAAGGGGATAAGCAAGAAGACTCATAAAGGATATTGTAAAGTGCACATTTTCCGGATTGTTTGCTTTAAAAAAAAAAAATTTCCTAAAATGTTCTATTATCCTTTCATTTTATCAGTCTTAGCAAAGTAATATACTGAAAATGAGTTCAATTATTTTAATTTACTAATAGTGAATGATTAAATTAAGCCATAGTGAATTATTAAATTTAATTTATTGCATTGATGAATAATTATCTTATTTTAAATTTCAAAATTTGAATATATTTGAATTTAATTTATTTCTATTTGATTAGATTCATGAATGCTTTCTTTGATTGCAAATCATAATTTTGGTTTGTGTTTGAGATGTGCCTTAGTTAATTTTTGTTTTATTTGGGAGTTTTGATTGCTTTGTAGTGTTATTCTTGGTGTTGATTTGCTGTCATGTGTTTTGATTTTATTTTGATTAAATCCTCTCCTTTTATTCAGTTAGTGATTAGATGAAGAAAGCAACCCATTTCTTCTTTTTTTTTTCACACATAAGCAAACAAAATGCAGAAGACACACAAAGGGTTTATATGCAAAAGCAGATAAAAACGTTTTTATCAATTCAAGATAATTGCAATTAAAACTGCTTAAAATCAATGAATATAATTGTTGATAGTTGTAATCATATCTTCAAAACTCTACCGGAATATACTATCAGTAGGTAAGGTATACTCAAACAGACAACATTTTGTATAATGGTATGATGAAAACATCTTATTAATGACAAGAATGGCTTTATTGTTTTTTTGCATGAACTCGTCGTATAGTCCTAGCTTTGTCCAGAAATGCGTTCCTGACCTTACCCCAGGAAACTTGAATAGAATCTCCTACCAGTATGATACCCATTAGTGTCTTTTTCATGTCAATCCCTATCAGCGGGAGTTTGGAATACAGTGCAACCGTATTAACCTGGCCACTATCAATCAAACCTAATGCAAAAGCCCATATTGCATATGCTGATTCCTTTGGCATCCTATGAACATTATATGCTTACCGTTTTACATACATTACACCCCCACTGTGTAACACCTCTCCACCTTAATGCCCCCATCGAATAGTATTTTTGGTGATTGTTTTTCACCGATTTGAAGAGTAAGTATGCTGAACATATGTGACCGGCCATAGCAAAACCCGGCACTTATCGATAAAAATCTAAATGCAGATTTTCACACCATTAGAAAGGCCTCATCACAAGCTTTCTTTTGATCATTTGTTCCAACTAATTGGTCAATAATTGGCGAAGATATGATTGTTTCAATTTTACAATAATAGGTCTTAAAATGCCCATTTCTTCAAACTATGAATTACCAACAAGTGCCGGGTTTTTCTATGGCGGGTCACACATGTGGCAGATCAGTCCCATACACCTTTCAGTACTGTATAACTATCATGTATAATAGATGGTAATTGGGACCTTCAGTAAAAACTTTGATTTGTTTTGATATCCCTCTGCCACAAAGTGGCCTGGAGGCATTATTTATTCTATAATGTTATTGTCATTGTGAGTGATTACACACATACATGTACAAGCACGTGGTCGTTGTCATTTTAAAGAACATTTTAAGACAGGTAATGTGTAAACATATATATGTCTTCCACTGGATACTTGTGTTACAGAAAGAAAGAAAAAATGGTATTATTGTATCAGTATCATACTTAATGTCCTGGTCGATCTGGGAAGATTATTTCATCTTTGTTTGTTTTTTTCATTTTCAAGGCCTGAAACAATCATAAAAAACATCAACAACCTGTCACCTGTTGCACTCTCTCTGTAGACCCAAACTCATTCAGTATTAAATCCTACTTCTATCGGTAGTGAATGGCATGCCAATGCAAGTTTGCTCCCATACAGATGCACCTGTTATTTATTATTATACGGATGTAGTGTACATGTTTTGAAATTCTGACGCAATTACTTTTTTTTACGCTTGCCTTTCTCAGCGCACTAAATGTCTAAGCTCCTTTCTGCACTTAGCGTTAAATGCATCGTTTATTGTTGCATCCCGAACACTTCTTTTCTGAGTCCGGAAAGAATCGATGTACAAACCTTTTTTCCCTAATTTGCATCGTGTAGAATATGTTTTTCCTCGCTCATTTACATGAGAAGAGCATGCATATTGTGCATTTTGTACAGGGAAGTTTTTTTTTTCTTGTCTCATTTACAACATGAAAGGAGCATGTATAATGTGATTGTGGAAGCAGCCTCTGATTTCGACCTTGCCCTTGTGCGTTTGCGTGTGTGCTTGTGTTTGTGCATGATTTATTTCTCTACTAGCGCTGATAAATCCTGAATCCCTTATTGAACAAACCAAATAATAGATGTGTATGGAGATAGCGACAAAGATGGATGCCAGCTGGCACACGCTCTCCTTTCTAGATGCCTGTGTATGTATGTGTGTGTAGGTGGGTATATATGTGCCTGTGCATCTGTGTGTCTGTCCGTATGTATGTTAGTGTGTTTGTGTGCGTGTGTGTTTGAGTATGTTTATATGCGCGTGTGTGTATTTGCATCTGTGTGCATATGCGCGTGTGTGTATTTGCATCTGTGTGCATATGTGTGCGTATATATATGCATGTGTATGTGCGCATTCACATGCATGCACGTGTTTGTATGTGTGCATGTCCATCTGTGTGTGTGTCTGTATGTTTTCAGGATACTTTCCACATCATTGCCTGAAAAGATAGTCAAAATACCATCAAGTACAGTGCTACCTCCTTGCATTGTGGGCCTGTGCATGGGAGTGCATGATAAGATGTCAGCAACATGTCCACATCTTCATTAGATTATTATTTTAACAATTTCCCACTTGTTTGTGGTAATTCTAAGACTTGTGAGTGGGAGTCATACGATTTATGTGAATTACACAATGCAATGTGCTAGCATGAGTTGTAACCATGCAGTGACAAGGGGAAATACAGTGCTTAGTGTATGTGCCACAAATTGTTGTATTGAGCGCTCTGTAAATGTTTTAAATTATCATTTAACTGTTAATGGAGAAAGAGCACATGTATATTTTCTATTTTTCTCTTTTTGTTAATGACGTTGTACGACAGTCGTACTAAGTAATGGGTGTCATGCGACCAAAAATCTGTCTTTGCTTGAAATTCCAACTACCCTAATTTATGCCATGACACATCCAAGAAATGTGTGTCTTACTGGTGTCGTAATAACATATTATATGACAATCGTACAATATTTGTAAACAAAATATCATGTTGTGGTTGTCAAAAGTTTGTGGTGGTAAGATAGGCCTGCGACATAACAACAAAAGTCTTCTTTGTCTTTTCCTGCCGTGAAAGCATCTAACATTTCATATTGACCACTTCCACAACAATTCTCAATTCGTACAAAATTTAACCACAACAGAAAAATTTACATTGTGGGTTTCATTATCACCGGGGCTTTAGTGGTTAACTAGGGGGAAAAACTTCATTTTTATTTTTGTTTTTAATGAGCAAGTCACATTGTAAAATTCAAAGTATTGTTTCCCAAGCATGTGTAGATAATATTCAGAGGACAGCGCTTTTTTTAGATACAAGGTTTTGCAGAAACATTAAAAGAATTGGTAATGAGCATGTTTTTGCTAGTTTCAAAAATAGGAATTTCCTTTGCTTGAAGTTACAAGGTTTTTACTTGCAATTGTTTTTTAGAAGAAATTAAGGAAAATGACAGAAGCATATCCAGAAGTACTGTTGATAAACATGTCCAAAAACGTCTGGTCCAAATCATATAAAATTATAGCCAGAGTAATGTAATTTTTTCTGATGTAAAAAGATGTATGTTGCACAGCATAAATTTGTGATCATAATGTGTGATTTTGTAAAAACAGGTCAAACTTCCGCAGTTTGAGAGGTCCGGCATGAAAGGGGCCGCACTAAGATTGTCACCTTGCTTTGCAAGTTTACACGTTGATCGATGACACGAACCACCATTAATAATATGTCACACACACACTTATGCAATTATCGCCAGAGTAGTGTCATTCTATCTGTGGTAAATATGTAGTACAGCATAAATTTGTGATCATAATGTGTGATTTTGTAAAAACATGTCAAACTTCCGCAGTTCGAGAGGTCCCGCACGAAAGCTAGGGGCCGCTCTTAGATTCTCACTGCGCATTGCAAGTTTACACATTGATCGATGACACGAACCACCATTAATAACATGTCTCACACACACACACACACTGTTTCACTTCGCTAATGAATAATGGATGCTATTACCCCAAGAGCACTATAAGCCTTGTCTTTCATTCTAACGCACCCCCCTCCCCCTATGAACACCTCATGTATTATGCGATGATGCAAGACAAAATATTCCTTACTAACAATTTCCTCTGTATGTATTTTTCTCAGGCATGTCCATGATGAATGATTTTGGTAAGAAGAAAAATCCATTTATCTATAAACTCTGTCTCTCCGTTCTTTTTCCTCACTCGCTCACTCCGCACTTCTCTTCTCGCAACGAGAATTCTTCTGAGTATTTCTTCCGTAGCTGCATAATTTCTCTCCATGTTTTATTCCTATCCATCTTTTACTTCAATTACTTGTTGCATGTACTAGTCAAGATTCTAGTGTAGACCTCGAATCAAGCACACAGAATATTTGTATGCAGGGGAGACCTTGTGACCGTAAGCCTCTTTGTAAAGAAAAACAAACAAATTACATGACTGTTTCTGAGTGCTTTTCATGAATTCTAATGTGAATAATTATGTTAAAGATGTTTTCTGTATTTGTACATCTTATTGTATAGATAGTAGCTGGCTAGGAGTAACTAGTTTTCTTCTTATGGAGTGTGTCATATTGTATATTTATTGAATTGCTTAAACATTGATGATGACATTTTGGTAAGAGCGACTATAAAAGAGATCTAGTAACTATTTGTCTGCATCAACCAAAACTCACTTATAATTTTAATGCTGTACTGTTACTAGATCCCTTTTAGGTCACTTTGTATAATAACCAGGGTCCATAATCTTAAACACCACGCTAGCTTAGTTCCATTCTAAGTACATTTTGGATGATATGGCTGAGTATGCAACAAGAGATCCCTTTAGTTGCCAACTAGGGTTAACTCGTTCACTTCGAGATTCTGAAATCCCCATAGACTTTGTACATAGCCAACCCGGTTCCCGTAAGCAACAGGTTAACTTGATAAGCAATAAATGCTTACCCAGATAACCATAGTTAGTGATTTTTAAAAAATGTTGCAATGCTTACTTAGTCCTAGCGTCCAAAATAAACTAAGGTTGAAACTAAGCTAAAATATGATTTCATGAATATGGGCCCTGGAATCTGTTCCTTGTTAATTTGTGACTGGATATAGCAAAACCTTGTACTTGTCGGGGAAAAAAAAAATTTAGATTTTCAAACCATGAGAAAGGCCTCATCACAAAATTTCATTTGATGCCTAATTCTTCTAAAACATCGGACAATATTTGGCAAAGATATGATTGTTTCAATTTTACAAATGTAAGTCTTTTACGTACATTACATGTATGTGAACTTATAATGCCCATTTATTCAAAGTATGAAATACTGACAAGTGCAAGGTTTTTCTAAATAGATCCAGTCACATTTGTTATACTGCTACTTGCTATTTCATTAAAGCATGAATTACAGACAAGTGCAGGGTTTTGGTATAACCAGTTACATTTGTTATATTGCTACTTACTATTTCTTCAAAGCATGAATTACAGACAAGTGCAGGGTTTTGGTATATCCAGTCACATTTGTTATACCGCTACTTGAATGCCCAGCCAAGCAAGGAGGCCTCACAAATCTTCTTCTGTCAAATGTCCGTGGGCGTTCGTTGGTTACCCTGGATAAGCCCAGCGACATTCCAGGGACGTACCGCACATAAATAAGTGGATTTTCAAGTAATATTTTCTACAAGATGCTAACATTCTTTGGTTAGGGGGCAGCTAAGGGGTGGTGTGGGTTAGAAGAGCTGGGTAATTGAAGTTATCTGCATGGAAGATCAGATTAACATGATCCCTTTGAGATCCTGAAATCCCTTAAAGACTTTTCACATAGCCTACCATGTTCCTGTAGGCAGGTGGATGATGTTTGTGTTAAGTATTTGCTACACTTTGCCTATCACTTTCCTTTGATTACTGGAACTTAACCGATTTGCTTGTCAGTAGAAGAAATTATGAACTTTGTTAGGAAAGATGCTGCATGTGTCGGTCAAATTTATTCACTAGAATAAAATTTACAAATAAAACGTTTTGAAGTTACTTGACCCAGCTTGTGTAACCCACACTAACCATATGAAGCTATACCCTGATTGAGGACTATTTATTATGTTTGAGAGAGTACAAATTTTCATAAAAATGGACATAGGGGATTTTGTAGATGCATGGATGAAAAAAAATCTTCTGCTGTTAAATGCCTGTGGGCGTATGTTGGTTATCCTGGATAAGCCAAGCGGCATCCCAGGGATGTTCCTCACATAGATAAGTAAATAAATAAGTGGATTTTCAAGTAATATTTTCTACAAGTTATAAAATCATTAAAAAGGCTCTTGGTTAGGGGGCAGCTAAGGGTCGGTGTGGGTTAGAATAGCTGGGTCAAGTTATTTGCGTGCTAGATCAGATTAACCTGATCCCTTCGAGATCCTGAAATCCCTTAAAGACTTTTTACATAGCCTACCATGTTCCTGTAGGCAGGTGGTTGATGTTTGTTTTAAGTATTTGCTAGACTTCGCCTATCACTTTCCTGTATTTACTAGAACTTGATCACTTTGGTCGTCCCGTGAGTGCCAGAAAGTATGAACTTTTGTAGGGAAGATTTTAGTGCATGCGTCATTCATATTTATTATTGAAAAATTAGCAAAGATATATAGATTGATTGATTTTGTTTGATTCAAATATTAAAAATTATATAATACAAAAAAGTTGATAATGGTTGGGATTTTTAAAAAGCGTAAAGATGTACGGGGAAATCTTTGGAGGACATTTGATAAAGAACTGAACAGATGAACTCTGAACTTCCATCTGAAATTCCATGACATATGCTCTTGCAACATCTGCTTTTACAATGCTAGTAATTATTGGCTCTGTTCAAAATCTCCACTGAAAAATTCTCTGATAGCAAATGTTTGGAAGCATGCCACTTTTAAAAGGGGGTGGGTGGGGGGAGGAACACTATTCATTTCTATACTTGCATCCCATTTTGCTTTATTGTTTTCGTCAAACAACTTTGGGCACAGTATACCTCTTTCCATGGATGTGCCACTTACTTGCACAATTTTGCAAGGAGTATTAATTATGGAAATTTCCTGTATATCAGATACAAAATTAATCTTTAAATTATTGATCATGGCTGTGGGAATCAAATTCCAGTCGTTGTTGCAGAAAAATTGTCGCAAGATTGTATGTCGCTTCGCAGGAAGCAAAAGGTAACCTTGACAGAATCAAATAGTAAATTAGAAAAATACAGAACGTTACGAGAGGATGAATAATGCACAAGATCAATGGGATAAATGAACTAAAAAGAGAGAAAATTGAAAAGAGGAAAAAATAGTGTATAGCACGTTACAGGAATATAAACAATGTCAAGATTAGTGGGCAGATCGTGAAGGGGAAATATGAACTGAAAGGAGAGCAAAATTGAAAAGATAAAAAGAGGGTTTGTTTCAAGAAGATAAATGATGTATAAGATTAATAGTGAGAAGAATGAGATTTATGAACTAAATGGAGCGGTATATTGAACAGATAAAGAAGAGGGTAGATTTATACACAGATGGTTCTGAAAAGATATAAATAATATAAGACTATAGTTGGAGGAAGGAGACAAATTATGAACTAAATGGAGGGGTATATGGTACAGATAAGAAAGGGGGTAAATTTATACACTGATGGTTCAGAAAAGATAAAGAGAATACAAGACTATAGTGGGAGGAAGGAGAAAAATTATGAACTAAATGGAGCAGTATATTGAACGGATAAAGAAGAGGGTAGATTTATACACAGATGGTTCTGAAAAGATGAAGAGTTTAAAAGACTAGCGGGAGAAAGGAGAAAAATGATGAACTAAATGGAGCGGTATATTGAACAGATAGAGAAGAGGGTAGATTTATACACAGATGGTTCTGAAAAGATATTAAGGAGAATACAAGACTAGTGGAAGGAAGGAGAAAAATGATGAACTAAATGGAGCGGTATATTGAACAGATAGAGAAGAGGGTAGATTTATACACAGATGGTTCTGAAAAGATATTAAGGAGAATACAAGACTAGTGGAAGGAAGGAGGAAAATTATGAACTAAATGGAGCGGTATATTGTACAGATAAAGAAGGGGGTAGATTTATACACAGATGGTTCTGAAAAGATAAAGAGTTTACAAGACTATTGGGAGGCAGGATGGACATTATAAACTAAACGGAGCGGTGTATTGAACAGATATTAAAGGAAGGGGGTAGATTTATACACTGATGGTTCTGAAAAGATATTAAGGAGAATACAAGACTAGTGGAAGGAAGGAGGAAAATTATGAACTAAAATGGAGCGGTATATTGAACAGATAAAGAAGGGGGTAGATTTATACACAGATGGTTCTGAAAAGATAAAGAGTTTACAAGACTAGTGGGAGAAGGGAGGTAAATTATGAACTAAACGGAGCGGTGTATTGAACAGAAAAGGAAGGGGTAGATTTATACACAGATGGTTCTGAAAAGTTCAAGAGAATAAAGAATAGTGGGAGGAAGGAGAAAAATTATGAACTAAACGGAGCGGTGTATTGAACAGATAAGGAAGGGGTATAGATTATACAGGTGGTTCTGAAAAGATAAAGAGTTTACAAGACTATAGTGGATGGAGGGAGGAAAATTATGAACTAAATGGAGGCGGTGTACTGAACAGATAAAGAAGGGGGTAGATTTATACACAGATGGTTCTGTAAAGTTCAAGAGTTTACAAGACTAGTGGGAGGAAGAAGGAAATGAAGAGGAACTATTGAAAAGAAAGAGGATAAAAAGAGACAAGGATGAGGATGATATGGGATGAATAGAAATATTCTATTACCCTGTCTGTGGGTGATAGATAATCACATCTTGACACAAAAACTAAACGGGGTTACTGATAGGCTAGAAGGTGCATAACAAGTTATCCTGTTCCAAGTCATGTTTATATTTTAAGTGTATGTACATTTAAATATCTATAGGGGGAAATGATCAGGTATAGTCTATGAGTTCTGTGGGTTGTAGATAATCACATCTTAGCACAAAAACTAAACGGGGTTATTGATAGGCTAGAAGGTGCATAATCAATATCCTTTTCCAAGTCAATTTTATGTTGAAAAAGGTATTGTAAATTGAAATAGAGGGGAAGTTTCTCAGGTATAAATTAACTCTCTGTGTTCTGTGGGTAGTAGATAATCATATCTTGACACAAAAACTAAACGGGGTTACAAATCGGCTAGGAGGTTCGGGGGAGGTTCATAATAGAGTTACCCTGTTCCAAGTCAATTTTTTGTTGAAAATGTAATGTATATTAAAATAGAGGGGAAGTTGATCAGGTATAAATTTACTATATGTGATATGTGGGTAGTAGATATCACATCTTGACACAAAAACAAAAAGTGGTAACAGATCGGCTAGGAGGTGCATAGTAAAGTTATCCAGTTTCACATCAATTTTATGTTTAAAATGTGTTTGCATTCAAATATGGACGGAAATAACTATGTATAAACTAACCCCTTTTATCGCCATATTTAATTTCAAGAACTCTACTCTTCTTCTACAAGTGTACATCAATAGGCAGCTGCTATATCCTCTATTCATCTACCATGAAATAATAACAATGATAATAGGTTTGATTTATAGAGCGCCTAATATGATACAATATAATCTCTAAGCGCTTTACACTATTATTACCCCGGTCATGGGATACAATGCAAACCAGCACTCATGGTGTGCGCCATCTCAACTCCCTGGGGAGCATTCCTTCCTACTGTGAATAGAGAGGAAGTTTATCTTGACAAGTTGTATGAGTGTATATATACAATCCATTGAGAACTTATCCAAGCCTCTACACTAACTTTTTTTTGTCATATATAGTTGCCGATTCGGAACAGAAAAATTATGAACATTCAAATTTTACTTGCCCTAACAGAAAATGGACTTGCCTGGCAAAAAACAATGTGAATCAAACAAATAAATAGGTAGCTGATTGGCCACTTTCTAGCTTGTTAGTTTGTTTCTAGATGAGATTTACACAAGGAATGACATTTTTTCTCTCTTAGCCCATCAAGGACGAGAGCTATTTTAAGGCAAAATTGATCATTGTTTTCCTCTACAAATTGGCAACTCCTAAATTTTGTTGACCGATCAATGACATAAAAATAGGTGGAAAATATTAAGTAATGACCATTTAAAACAAATATGAAGTGACTTTGCCGCAAGGTTGCTAATTTGAACGCCAATATCTGTTTTTAAAATATCATGTGTTGCCAATTTAAGGATTTTTCTAAATTATAGTGATTTGCGCAATAATAAAAAATCATTAAAAAATAACTAAAGCAGGTAGAGTAACAAAATATGGCTCTAAAAATAGAGGAATTTATGCTCTTTCTTCCCATACACTTCACATAACTAGTCTTCTTCTTTTTTAAGTGTTTTTTTAACATCAGGCACTGATGGGTTAGTTGAAGAGAAATGCTAGTTGCCCGATTGATCAATCGAACTTAAGCTTTCATGAAATTTTACTTGCCCAACATCAATTTTTAGCTCATCCGGCCCGAAGGGCCTGATGAGCTTATTTACTTACCCCTGGCAAGTGAGTAAGTGCTGGTGTCGAGCCCTGCTTAATCTATCGTTGCGTTTAGGAGCAAACTGATATCTATTTGATTTTATGAGTATTGTGCTTTAAGTGGTTTGTATACATGTAAGAATATCCCACGTAAAATGGACAAGGGATATGGTCTGATTCTACGTGCATTGTGACTTTGAGTAGTTTGCAGAACTTGTATGGTTCAATAGATGGGAACGTAAGCAGATACATGTAAGAATATCCCGTGTAAGATGGACAAGGGACGGTCTGATTCTACGAGCAATGTGACTTGAGTCATTTGCAGCTCTTGTATACGGTTAAGTAAATGAAAATATATGCTGATACATGTAACAATATCCCGCGTAAAATGGACAAGGGAAGCATTTTTGTCGGAAGACAATCCTCCCACGTTTTTTCATCGGTCCTCGGCACAGAAAGTCTAGGGGTTCATGGAAAGAAAGTAGCGTGTATCGATTAAGAAGTCAAAGAACCGCAGCAAGTTGAGGGGAAAATCGAGAAGATCTTAAGAAAAAAATATTTTAATCAGACTTATGGATTTTTTTTTTTTTGCACCATATGTTCAAGTTTCTCATTTGAGCAAAGAATGGAAGAATGGTGATCTCTTTTTTTGTTGGTACTCTTTGCTTTTCCATTTGTAATCAGTCGGAACTTTGATCAACTGTTATAATATATATTTCATTGTTGAACCAGTGTTACTTTAAGGATTCATAGTTTACTCTGTTTGTGTTTGTGTTCAATATGACTAGTATTATATACAATGTAGTAGAGTATAGTGGTCAAGTCATTTTAAATGTATACATTTGGTTACAAAACAATGAGTTTTTCTAATGCTATGAAACACTTTGTTTTCACTGTGTATAATAGTACAAATGAATCAGTGTAAAAATATTACAAAGTATTGATTTTATTTTTAAACAGTCTAATCGTAAGCATTTAACATTGATTATGATATTGTCTATAGGGAATAAACATTTTCTCACACCATCTGCAAAATTATTTAAATACCCTTTAGTACCATTTTATTGTATGTATTGTACCATTTCACCGATTGATAAAATGAATGAATTGAAAGAATATCATAGAAGATAATCTAGGCGACATAAATGCATATACATTTTTAGCTTAGAGAATCATTTCATGTTCACGATAATAACTCTTTATGTTTATCATTATTCCATGCATTATTCCAGATTGATCAAATTAATTAATTGAATGAATATCATAGAAGGTAGAAGAGACAACATAGTTGCTTAAACATTTTAGCTGAGAGAATCATTTCATGTTCACGTTCATGTTCACGATAATAACTCTTTATGTTTATCATTATTCCATGCATTTTTCACTCCCGTAGTCTTAGACGAATACACAGACACATTTAGCAGCAATGGATTGTACTGTAAGTTTTCCTCATTTAGTTGATAGACCTTCAAAACCAGAATAGGATATAGCTAGAAGTAATTATTATGCAATAATTATCTGTATTTTCTGTAGCTTCCACTTCTGTTATTTGTGCATGAAGCCATGTCGTGTCTTACCTATGCGATTCTCTTTGCTGATACAAGACATAGCCAAATTGATGTGTGCATCTCTTGTTGTTTAAAGCCCCACGCAGACAGAGCCGACTGGTTTTCATTTGGATCGGCATAGTGTGCGGTGCCTCGCGATTCACATTTCTCCGGTCAAGAGACAGTCGGAAGCCAGTCGGGGCCGATTCAACGTGATGAATCGACTCCGACCGACCGGGCCCGACTCTAGCCTGAATGAAAACCAGTCGGATTGGGTCAAGTCGGCTCTGTCTGCGCCGGGCTTAATAGATACAGAACTGACTCACTGAGCCTTAAGGAATTACAACTTATGTTTTTAAAATGTGTTCCCTTTTTCTTGTCAATTCTATTATGTGTCATTGCAATGATAAATATTTGCTACAATATGGCATGAATCTACATGTCTGTTCTGTACGCATGTTAGAAAACTTGAAGGTTGAGAAAAAGAACATACTTTGTAACTATTCTTTGTTTTATGTAAGTGATTGTGATCTATAATACTGCTATTCTATCCTCTGCGAAGTCATTTGCCATAACTATCATGGAGAGTTTAAATTAAATGTAGGTGTGGTATTATTTCTGCTGCCATTACTATAACTTGTAAGCATTAAATCAAAGATATAGCAGTAATTTTACTTTTAGGTCTCCAAATAGATTCAAATCTTTCTTTTCAATTTCTTCTGCCGTATAATTATTATTATATCCTATATGAGTGAAATCCTGTTCAGTGATTGGTCTACATAGCGTCATGTGACCAAACATAGTAATGCCCATGGAGAAAAATGTGCTATACGTGACATCATTCATGGAATAGTAAATGCTATTCCATGAATGACGTCATGAACGCCGGGTGATCATATTGAGCCCATAGAGATGCGTGTTATAAAACTTCCCTGCGAGCAGAGGTCTTGTTTTAGCTTGCGAAAGATGCTCGACGAGATTTCTCAAAGAGTTATTTAAAAAGAAATACAGCATATTTTCACCCGTGAATATCAAAAAGTTCCAAAGAATATTCCAGAGATGGATTTCATGTATAACGTAGCGGTATTCGAATTTAAAAATTACGACAATGGTGCACATTGTGCATCGTTGTCCTTCTGTGGTCGTGACACTAATTCGTCATTTAACAATCGGCCGCGGTGTGCACTGAACTGCACTAGCTGTATGTGTAATGTACGAATAATTATTTTCTCTATACAATTACACGTGTGTAGTATGTAAAGCAGGTTAATTATTCACTTTGAGGCGCGCGTTTTGCATTTGGGTGCGCATTAGTTGTTAAGGCGCGTAACCATGAATGGAAAGATAGCGCAATACGCGCTCTGCGCTAGGACTATTGCGCAAAGGGGGTCAGTGTCACAAACAGAACATAGTCATGCAGTGCAGTGATGGTTCCATGATCAATGTTTTGTTTTTCTTTATATTTTTCTTTAATTTAATTTAAATCATTTATTTTTACGATGATTATGATTATGCGAAGGATATAAAACAAATATATCATGCACTATTTCGAGCCACTAGTGAAATTATGGATTCCTCGGTGACAGAAAAAGCACTATGTTCTTCGGGTCTACGACCCTCAGAACATAGTGCTTTTCCTGTCACCTCAGAATCCATAATTTCAACTAGAGGCTCTCAGTGCATGGTATATTTGTTTACTATAGTGCCAGACAATATTTCTATAGTGTCTTAGGTTATTCTTTTTAATGTATAAGTGTGTTATTTGTTATGTTGTTATTACTGGTACTAGTAATCTAATAATTATAGTAACATTTTAAGAGAGAAACATCTTACCATTTCAATTACTTTTGGCGTATATTTCATAGTGCTGGGCAGTCTTACAGTATTCTAATAATTGTGTGTGTGCTATTTTTCTACTGCCACTTTTGTAACTAGTTAGTAATCAAAGTCAGAGCAATTTATTTAAGTCGCAAGTGAGAGTAAAATCTTCCAGGCTGTCAAACATTATTCTTGTAGTTTATGTGTGCTATTTTCTGCTTTAATTACTGTTACTATAGTTATAGTAATCAAACTCATAACTTTCTTGTAAAATTTGAAGAGAGCAAAATCTTCCCTTTTGTCATTTCTTCTGCTGTATCTTTCAACGCGCCATGCAGTTTAATACAGTAATCTGGAAGTTTGTTAATGTGCTATATTTCTACTGTCATCGGCATACTTAGTAATCAAATTCATAAGTCTTGTCATTTTTTAATAGAGACAATCTTTTTTTCTGCCGTGTGTTTCAGTGCACCATGCAGTCTTTTAGTATTCTGGTAGTTTGTATGTGTGCTATTTTTTTTTTTTTACTGTGTAACTAGTAATCAAAGTCATAAAGTCTTTCAAACTTTAAAGAGAGTTAATCATTTTTCATTACTACTGCCATAAATTTCATAGTGCCATGCAGTCTTACAGTATTGTGTATGTGTCATATTTTTATGCTGTAAAGCTGTAACTAGTTGGTATTTAAAGTCAAATTGTAGGCGATGTCAAAGGGATCTAGTAACTTTGTTGACATGTGCAAACAAGAGGGGTTGATGAAATGTGTATTGATGTAATCTGATCTGTCCACTGGGTGATATGTGAAAATTCCATGGTAAAGATATATCATATGATCAAGAGTTTATGCAAAGTGATATTTGCTTACTTGTTATATATTTCAAAGCGACGTGCAGTCAATCTATTTTGGTGGTTTCTAGGTGTGCTGCAGTATCGTTTCTGCTGAAAATTTGTTCTGTGTCCTGTAATACTGCCATACTTTGGGAAAAGGAAGCAAGTTACATGCAGCTTATATATAACTTGCTTTCTTACGCCAAAGAACAGCAGAATAGTATGTGAACTTTCAATAACTTTACTCGTATAAATGCATGTTGATATATATACGCTCGACTTTTCATAAGTCAAATGAGTTTTGTTGGTCAAGGATCAAATGCATTTGTTATGCAATGGAAATGCATTTAATCTTAATTTTTTGTTGTGTTTAATGGTAACTCGTTATTCAATATGCCTCTGGTTGTGAAGTTCATTATTGTGGCTTGAGTCTTTTTATTGAACTCGTAGGGTTAAATAGATAGAAATATATGCAGATACATGTAAGAATATCCCGTGTAAAATGGACAAGCGATGATCTGGTTGGGAAGATATATCTTGGCCTTTATATCTTCCATAGTCCACCAGAACATAGTGTTTCCACATCTAATGTAGATATGTGTAATATACAATATATGTCCAAATTCTGACTCGAGGCTACATTTGACCCAAGGTTATTTTGAACCCAAGTGCTAAAATGAAATCTATCTTAATCACACTATTGGTTATTTCAGATTTTTATTTAGTCCACGGTTAGATTTACGTTGATGGACTAAAGAAAATATGTGACTGTAACGATTCAACCCAGGGTTAAAAGCCGACTGTTGAGAAGTTATGCCGATAAATTGCAAGAAAATAATAATTTTTGTCTTAACAACTGTACATAAATCTGTGTAATTATACGAACCCCAATCTGTTCTCTGTAGCTTACATTACACCTATCTCCATCACGCACATTATACTTTAGATATTTAATTATGTGAAGCATGAATGTTTTTTTAGCCCTTTTATCAAGATCCCATGTGTTCACAACACTGATTGTTATGAATTTAGCTCTAGTTATTTATTTAGACGTTAAAGACTGTGAACCAACAAACAGGTTTATCAGCATCTTGTTGCCTTGTCTAGTTTTGATTGAACATCGATCAAAGCATTTTGTTTTACCTTTATCTCTGCACGAATAGTTTTGAGTGTGTTTGCAGTTTTATTATTATATATTGATGACCCAAGACGTGTTTGCACATTTCCAACCACAATGTAGTGTATCGTAAATTTCAAGATCCAGTCATTGTGATGACCAACTAACATAGACTGATAGATTATAGTGGTTTTTCTTTTTCACAAGTGTGTTTTTGAACAGATTGTTGACATTAGCGCAAAGCACCATCTAGTATTGAATGAACATTGATTCCTTGATCCCATCTCCCCCTTATTTTGCATGGATTGCCGAGGCCTTGCGGATTAGTTTTGCACTGAGTGTGTTTCATATCAGATTTTAGCAACAGTTTTTAGAGTGTTTATGGAACTGTTTAGCAAGTGTGTTCATCGTGTGTCGGTAGAAATCTTCCCCAAGTGTGTTCCCCGAGCATTAGTGATATGCTCGATGTTTCTTGACAAGTCGTTGGTGGAATATTTTGAACCGTCAATCTTTGTTCCTCCTATCCCTCAGCTTCTGACGGCATCGCGACGAGAAAGATGGGGGTCAGAATACAGACGCCAAGTAAGTAAACTTTGTTCCCTCAAAAACCCAGATCAGATCCCCTTTCCCCAACCCACAAAGTCAAGGAAGTTGAACACTTACTAACTTGTACGTTATTTACCCTGTTTTGATTGGTTAACTTACAATTTCTTGTCAAAGATGTTTTGTATTGCACCGTTTCAATGTGCCATGAGGGACATTTATCATTCCCCTCTATGTGCGTCACACTTTTGGAGACTTTGGCAACCCCAACAGTCGTGAGATGTGTTCATACTAGCGGAGGTCTTGTTTGCTATTGTTAGCGGTTTGTTACAAGGCCAGGTGGCTTATCGTACTTGATTCTGAATTTATTTCTTTGGGAATCATCCAGACGAAACTTATCCTGCTTCACGTTATTTTGGTTTTTGAAGTCTGCGATGAAATATGCAGTTGAGGATGTGGAGTCGACGATTAGCCCTAGGACTGGTCCCTTTAATGCTTGTGTCTATCGTTTATGGAGAATGCAAATGAAAATCAAATAGACTTCAATGTATTCTTTTGGAGGTTTCCATGGCGAGGAATAACTTGAAGGAGAACTGCCCGGTAGACCATGTAGAATTTTTTTCTTGGAAAAGTGCTGGTCCTCAAAAGGACCCACTCATCGCTCAACCAGAGAGGTCTTCCCATCTCTCTGGCTCAACATTTTGATCAGGATTTTCTGATTATTGTCAGGAGAAAAGGCTTCAATGGGTTAATAAAGAATTATGAATTGTCCAGTGAAAGCATAATTATGTCTGCTTGTCTTTGTTGTAGTGAGATGTTATTTGTCACAGCTGGTGGCCCTCACCTATAGGATGACCTTGTTGATATCATCTGGACTGTTCTGGACATTATGTTATGGTGTGAACAATGGACAAACATGAGGGATTCTGGCTGGTGATTTCAGTGTATGAAAACAGTTCTGATTTCTCATATTTGGCACTAATGTTGTAGATGTTGTTGTTTCAAGGGAACAGGGAACTGTATCGAATTTGACAAAAATGGTTTGGAGCTTTAGCAATTATCTGGTAACTTGCTAATATAGAGGCAATAATTGCTTATTTCTTTGCCATAAACAGTGTGTAGGATATATTGTAAACTTTCACGCATTACTCAATGGACGTAGCAGATCACGGTGATGTATGGTTTGCCCATCGTACACGATCGGTTTAGTTAATGGCTTGAAAGTAAAAAATTCCCCTTTATGCTTACAATTTTTTTAATTAATGGCATATATGCAGCAGTCTTTTTGTTTCAACCTCTTAGCAAGTATTGACTCTACACCAACAACAATCAACGCATTTATTTTTGTTGTGTGTGTGTGTGACATGGATGTCCCTGATCCCTGACATTTGCGTCTGGCATTTCAAGGTGCGATTGTGTAACGAGCCATCATGTCCCCGCTTCCTTCTGCCCCTGATTAAGATCTATGTTCCTTCAAATGTCACAGCACATGTCGTCGGTTGAGAGCGAGAAGGGCGCTAAGTCCCTTTTTGTGTGTTTCTGACATAATCATGTTTAACCCATTCAGGACTGGTGGTCCTGGAAATACTCAGGCAGGGGACTATCTATGGAGAATACATGTTATATAAAAAATCAATCAGTCCTAAACGGGTTAAAGTTAGGGAGCTTTGTCAAAATCAAATTTATCTCTTTTTTTGTCTTTGATGAATTTTTTTGCAATTTGAAATAGTTATTTTCTGATAATTTGGCATCACGCAGAGAAGGTTCTGACAGACAATAATATTATGCAGAACTCAAGTTTAGCGGAAATTGGTTTAACGCCCTTCTCACTCTCACCAGACGATGTCATGAATGTAATCAACAATTGGGTTCGGAGACTCTAAAGAGCAGTTTGAAGAATCGGCCCTCTGAGCACTTCCTTTAATCAGTCGTGTGAAGAGGTCCAAACGGAGCCTTTGATTTAATAGTTAAGGTCTATGTATTAGCTGAGCCTCATTTTCACTCACTAGGTATAACTAATTTGTCTTTACGTATGTGGATTCTAAAGCAGAATAAAAAGTTATTAATGTTCATCGATTGTTCATCAAAGTTGAAAATAATGTCAATGTCTAACAATAATTGTCACATTCTTGTACATAACTATGAACCATTACTTTACTATATGCACATCTATATATGCTTGTTTTTTTTTCTTCAAAAGAAATATAGAGAGGAATCACTATTATATTTGTTAAAACCTACTTGTAACAATGTGTGTGTTTATATGTCCATCAAAGGTTAATTTGTTTTAATAATGTAAAATGTCTAGCAAATCTTGTTCGCTCATTTTATGAATCACAACATTATTATGCACATATATATGTTTGTTTGTCAAAAGAAACAAGATGGTAATTAGTATCAAATGAGTAAAGCCTACTCGTAAGAATATGTGTCATGTTTATCAAAGTTTAAGTAATGTCAATGTCTAACAATAATTGTGTTGTCACATACTTATATAGTTATGACTCATTACATTAATACACACATCTGAATGCTCGTTTTACAAAAGAAGAAATAAGTGGAAAAAATGAATGTCATATTCGTGTCATATTTTGTTTAATAGCGTACCTGTAACATTGTGTGTGTCATTAACCAAATACTCCTCCCTTTAGACGCTGGTCAAACCGTACCTGCGTTGGGATACACACCACCAATTCCACTCCCAGGTAGGAATTAAGGTTTGGCGTGTCAAACAAAAAAGATTTAGTGTTGCGGTTTGAAGTTTATTGTCGTGGAAGAGAACTTTTGCAAGCCTATTTCTAAGATCTTCATATCTTCCTTTCTTTAGATTTCATGTTGCGGTTGTAGGTATAAGATCCTAGGCTTATTTATTGTCAGCCTATTGTATTAGAATTTGGTTTTCTTTCTTTCTAGAGTTGTGGTATGAAGCTTATTGTAGTGGATCTGGATAAGGTCTTAAGCCCTCTGCACACAGAGCCGACTCGACCCGATCCGATTAGTTTTCAGTCGGTTCAGCTTAGTATACGTTGCCTCAGGACTCCTGTTTTGCCTGTCAAGAGCCAGTCGGAGATCCTTCGAGGCCGATTCAACATGTTGAATCGGCTACGACTAGGCGAAACCGACTCTAGCCTGACTGAAAACCAGTCAGATCGGGTCGAGTCGGCTCTGTGTGCGGAGGGCTTTAGGCTTACTTATCGCAAGTCTTGTTCTAAGACCTTCTCATCTTTCTCTCTTTAGTGATGTGGTTTAAAGTTGTATTGTGGTGGATGTAAAGATCTTAGACTTACGTATTACGGCTTACGTATTGCAAGTCTAGTGCTAAGATCTTCTTATATTTCATTCTTTAGATTAAGTATTGTGGTTTGAAGTTTATTGTGGTGGATATTAGATCTTCGGCATATGCAGACTTGCCAACCGTTCCGTTTTTAACGGAATTGTCCCGTTTTTAAAGTTTTTATAGCCATAAAAAACGGAACGTTCCGATTTTGAAAAAAAAAAAAAAAAAAAAAAAAAAAAAAAAAAAAAAAAAAAAAAAAAAAAAAAAAAAAAAAAAAAAAATCGATTTTTTTTTTTTTTTTTTTTTTTTTTTTTTTTTTTTTCTTTTTTTTCTCTTCTCGGATATACATGTACCATCCGATATCTGTCCGTTTTTTCAATTGTAATCAGCAGGGCAGTGCCATAGTCTACAAACCGCTGTCAAGATGAAAGCCTTCAGATAGCTCATCACAAATGATTCTTCTAAATTTGGCTCTTACCAGGTTTAATCTATTCATTAATCCTCTTACCATTTGTTTATTTGAACATTTTGTTACATGTAAAATACCTTTACTTTAGCAATAGATTGGCAGGGTTCAACGTCCCATTTTCTGACCGAATCTATAGAATGGGGAAGGAAAATTTGTTTTGCTTTTTTTTTTCGGTTAACCGAAACAGTGAAAATGAAAACGTTTTTGCCGATGCCGGTCGGTTAACCGTCGTGTAACCGTTTCACTACAGCTCTAGTATGCACCAGATTGCACAATTGTAAGTCCAAAAATGCAAAAGCTCCTAGTACCGTGGGAGGGGGGACACCCCCCTCCCACACCCTCCCCCCCTCGGTCGCTCCGCTACCTCGTGCTCGGTCGCTTCGCTCCCTCGCAATCGGGTGTTCAGTTTTCTGACTTTCAAATGTTGGCAAGTATGCATATGTATCCACCCAATTTCTAAGATCTTTGCAACTTTCTTTCTTTATACTTAGTAATAACCATCTTGTGTATTCTATAGTTTGTACTGTGTGCTGTGTTTTGAATTGATTTAGTAATTACTATGTTGAAAGAAAGAGAATTACAATCGCTACTTGATTAATGAGAAGGCACTTTGTGTGCATGAATGATTGCAGTGTGCATCCGTTGACCGGGGAAATAACAATAGCCCTTTATAGAGGCTCTATTGCAATTAGCGTTCTATAAATATTGATTATCTATTTTCTATGTCTTTTGTAAGTGCTATGATACCTGCGTGAATAGCGTACTTTGAATAGCAATTATTATTATTATTATTATCATTATTATTATTATCATTACTAATTCTGACAAACAAGCTCAAGTTCTAAAGGTGACCCATTAACTATATAAAATTCAACTGAAATCACTTTTAATAAATTTATCTTGTACCTTGTTGTTTGGCTTATGGAAACAGAAGAATGAAATGGGTTTTGATTTGTCAAATTTCTCCCTCATTATAGAGATATTTATGATTGAATGCTTTCCGAATGTAGTAAACAATCATGGGCATTAGGTGATACATTTCACTTTTTTTCACTAGGTTACCAGTTCTTTATCCATGAAACTATCCCAAGCCATTCAGAAGAATCTTACAGTGATATTGGTGTAATATGATTGAATTCTCAAATATCACTTTTTGAACAAATGCATGAAGGTAATATTTTTCCTATGATGGTCCCGTCTGTGAATATAGTTGAATAACCATTTTTAGCTCATCCGGCCCGAAGGGCCCGATGAGCTTATGCCATGCCGTGGCGTCCGGCGTCCGTCCGTCCGTCCGTCCGTCCGTCCGTCCGTCCGTCCACAGTTTTCAAAATGCTTCTTCTTCGTTATTTTTCAACCGATTTTGATTCTGATTGTTTCATAAGATAGGGCTAGGAGGGGGATTTAAAACTTCTACACAGAATCGTGAAATTCGTTATCGATGGTAATTTATGCAAATTTATTCGAAATCACAAAAAATGCTTCTTCTCCTTCATTTCTCGACCGATTTTGATTTGGTTTGCTTTATCTGGTAGAGCTAACTTTGGTACACTAAACTTCTACACAGAATTTTGAAATTTTTCTCCATTCATTAATTATGGTCATTTTTATTTTTTTAATTTTTTTATTTTTTTATTTATTTATTTTTTTAAAATTTATTTATTTATTTATTTGTATTTATTTATTTATTTTTATTTTTTTTTTTTTTTATTATTATTATTTTTTTATTATTTTTTTTTATTTTATTTTAATTTAATTTTTTTATTTTTTAAAAAATTTATTTATTTATATATTTATATTTATTTATTATTATTTTTTTTTTTCCCATGTCCCTTCCGGGGCGTCAAATTTATATTTCTTTCACTCTAATTTATAATTTTTTTATTTTTATGTCCCTTCCAGGGCATCAAATTTTTATTTTTGGACCAGTTGAAAAGTGTACCACATGAAATTTGCGATATTTGATGTTGCGAGATGGCGGATGAGCGCTACGTCATTGACGTTCTGGTTTACATTCATGAATCCCAAAATATTTTGCAAAACATATTTTGCTAGTGCTTTCAGTTTATGATTGAGTATTAAGGTACATACAAAAAGTAACACTATACAATAAGGGAAATCTGAAAATAGCTGATTCTAGATTACCCCTAAAAGCCTGAAGGAAGAAGCTTAGTTTATGACAAAAAACAAAGATGTTTACAAGATTTTCGAGCATACGCAGGGAATGAATTTATAGTTTAAACTATGTTACCCTTTTCAGCCTCTGTCATTGGGGAATACTTTTCTTTCTGGGTCTCAAAGCTAGATAGAGATGGAATGATATTCAAAAGTGGCTTTTAAAGTGATCGATCCCTGTAAAGTGTCTAACTCCACGAAAATTACTTGGAGCTTCCTCGTTTCTCTTCTACCGTGTTGTTTAGCTTATGGTAAGAGAAAAATAAAATAGGGTTAGATTTTTTCAAATGCCCCTTTAGTATGACTATATCTATCATTCAGCTCAAGAGCGTTAATGAACGGTCATAAACCTCAAAGATGCCATACAGTAATTCGTTGTAAAAGCAGACGCATATTTTCGCTTTTTTAACCAGGAAAGCAATGTTTTTCTTCAATGAAACTTTCACACATCATTCGGACATATCTTACAATGATTTTGGTACAGGATTGAAGTCTCAAATGTCATTTTGGGCAATGTCTGACACTTTACAGGTGCACCTTTAACCCCTTTGCCTACGAGAACCTGGTGGGCTATGTACAAAGTCTATGGGGATTTCACAATCTTGATGGGAATGTTTTGAACAAATATATAACGTGCCTGGTTTTGCTTGTTTACAGTTAATGGTATCACTTTCTCTGAGGCTAGATCCCAGAGAAATCCTGTTGCTACTGTGTTAGAAATGTGATAACTACAGTATCTAGTTTGTTCTCTCTTATTTCAATTCTCACTACATTTTTAAATATGATATTTAAAAATGTAGTTAGAATTTGAAAGAAAATAGAACAAACTAGATATATATCACATTTCTAACAAATTTGTAAAAATGAACCAAAATGAAGAGACTTTCATTTTGTTCTGATGTGCCACACATTTCTTTAAAATTGTTAAACATCTTAAATTTACTTTCCCAAAAGGGCTATAGAGGAAAATGGTTATTTCCATCATCGACACTGCATCAAAGTTTTAAAAAGTGATATATTCTGGGTCAAACTTGGACTTATTGATGAAAGAGTGAGAGGGAGAGAGATACAGTTATGAAGTGTATACAATTGCCAGTCTGTTCTGAATTTGTTTAACTTCTGGGGTGTGTCAAACTGAGTTGGACTTCAAATTATGGCATAAGAAAATAGACATAGTCATGAGCCCAAAAAGCGAATACTTGAAACTTTCAACAAAATTTTATTTCAATAACTTGAAGTCTCTTTGATAACAAAAAAATGTTTATAAATGATTTTTATCAAAATGTTAGGCCTATTTTAATAACTTGTTTAATAATTTAACAAAGAGACTAATGGCTTTCCATAATTCTTAAGTCCAATTTAGTGTTAAGTTTGACTTGGGATCTTTGTGAAACACCCCCCTGGATCATTGAAGAATTAAGGGCTATGTTGTGTTTTTGTTGCATTTTCTTTAATTCATATTTTGTCTTAGCTGTCAAAGCTGTTAATCACCATATACAGTATATGTTTTAAAACTACATTAAACACGTTGACAGGTATTATTTAGAATGTTTTTGCACTTCTGTAGAAGGTGTCAGTAATATACTAGCTATAGAGATAATTTGCCTATTGTGCACGGTTTTTGTCCCATGTCCCCTCTAACAGCCCTCTTCTTTTTGATTCTAACATCCATTCTTGATTTAAGAAAAAAGGAAATGTTCACCGCAGGAAACATAAACGTGAAAGCAATCTGAATTGTTTAGCTGTATTCTTCTATTGTTGCATTTTTAACCCGTTCAGGACTGGTCACGAAAATAATTATTTGGGTTGGGGTCTATGAAAAATACACGTTATAGCAAAATCAATCAGTCCTGAACAGGTTAAAATACGTTTGATGTTGATGAAAGCTTAGTGTGGTAGGTAGTGAGATTTGTTTGCTGGTGTTTACTTTTCAGTGTACAATGAAGAACTTGATATAAAATATGTGACTGTTTTCCAGTATTTCTTTTTTCAATGAAAATGTTGCCTATTCCATATTGAACTTTTTTTCTCTGTTATTTGTATGTGTTATGTGTATGAAAGCTGGGAGTCAGTATTGCGAAATTTAATTTTGATATTGGTACTATCTTTTAAAAATTGTATATCAATCATGCTTTCATTAAAAAATGTTTAAGCATAATAGATTTGTATGACTAATAAATATATAAAGAAACATTCTATTCTTGCATGTCAGCATGATGATACAAGGTAATCCGGGTAGAAAATTTTCAACTAAACCTCTTGAAAACCCTTTTGCAAGAAAATGCTAAGTAATCTTCAATATATATTTTAAAGTTTATCCATCAAAAAGTGCCTTGCCCCATAATCAGATATTTATGTCCATGGTTGTAAGTTGTCCTGGTTTCCTCCAATTTGTTCCTGTAAGTACAATTTTTCTGGTCCAGGCTGCGCATTTAACAACTCTTATGCAGTTTTTATTTTAGAATATAATTTCATTACAAGTTTTTCTCTTTAATAATTCACGTTGTTTTGTTTTCTCACTAGGTGATGGACCAGGAGACATCAAGCTGGACAGGAAGAAGAGCTTCTTTGGCCGACATCTGGGCGGGTTTGACCGGAAGAGCCGCACTCGAGGAACCATCATCGTTAAGAATGCGAGGGGAGGGCCGGATGACCGCGACGGGTCTCACCCGTCCTCCCAAACAAATGATCGGTCCCCCGGTGGGATGGGGATGGCGAATGAGTGGGATGGAAGGGGGGTGAGCGCCCATGGCGACGGTCAGATGGCGGTGTCGCGCTCCACGGGTAACCTGCATGAGGAGAGCCCCGTTGCCAGGAGACACCTACGGTCTATCGACAGGATGGGACACTCCATGCAGGGCACGCATCCAAACGACTCGCCGCACCACATGGACCGGCGGGGGCCGAACCTGCGCGAGTACCAGCAGCGGGAGTACCACAGCATGGATGAGCGGTACGGGCCGGATGGCAGAGAATACATGGATCGCAACCGGCACTACGACGAGCGATCCCTGACAGACCTCACTCCGGACTCGGGCATCAGCACCACGTCTGGTTCCGACAGACTGCGTCGGGAGGCCATGATGTCCAATCAGAAGAGAGGGCCGCCCCGGAGACAACTCACTCGCCAAGAGACCATCGACGACAACAGCAGCAATCACAGCAGCCACCGCCAAGACCACCGCCACATGGAAGACCACCACGACCGCTATGACCCGCACTACGACTACGGCGATGACTACGAGGAGGAATCCCTCTATAGCAAGGACGATGACTCGTACCTGGATGACCGTTTACTGGACGAGGACGACCAGGTGGAGAATATGAAGCAGCAGCAAGTGCAGAAGAAGAAGAAGAACAAGTACACGAGAAACATTAGCAGCAAGGTCGATGCGGCACCACCCGGCACCTATAGGACTTTCCAGGGCCGGTTCCCTGCCACCTGTGGCATCAAGTACCAGCCCAAGCCCGATGGGGAGGATGACGAGGGAAGAGACCCGGAGTTGGATGGAGAGGGTGCTCTTGTCGTCCACTCGGCTAAAATGGTAGGTTCATTGGCTGCTGTACTGTCAGAAATGCTTATTTTAATATTCTTCTTTGTAATTTTTATTGTTTTGAAAGTAAAGTTTATTAGAAGAACGTCTGTACCAACGGGAAAACTCTGCGTAACGAGTGCACTTGGCCACCTACATACCGGCGTTCAGAGAGAACGAGCTCTGCTGTGCTTAAAGGGACTGGACTGCAAAATCATTGCCTAATTACTGTACTTTGAAGTACAAAAATAGGAATGTAGGTGGTTGAGTTCACCTGGTAGGCAGAGATCTTTCGAAGGTATGGTGGATATTTGTTGATTTGTGATATTTAACAATAGATGTGTGCTAATAATACTAACTTAGTTTGTACTAATCATACCAATTCAAGTTAACGTTAACAGTTAGTAACTCTAATATTTTGTTAGTTTTCTAGAATGCAAACTTGTTTTTTTTTTAACAACCAGTCTGAATGAGTTGAATTAATAGTTTGGTCTAATATGCTATCCTCTAAATTAATTTGATATTGCTAACAAACATGGTGTCACTGTGATGCATAACTATCATGCTTGCATGTACAGTATGGTCGGGGCATTGAAGTTCACGCAGCATCCAAGTACACGCAATTATTTTTGCGCATTTAATTTGCAGCTTATATGGCAAAGTAGCAATAGCAATTATGCACAGTGTGTGCAAACTTTGATGCACTTTTGTTTTGTGCCTGCTTGTAAATGCTTAAAAAATGACAGTGAAGAAATTAGCTACAGCAGCTGTACAAGGGCACGTGCACAAAATTTGTGCACGGACTTCAATGCCACTTTTTTTTATGATAAAAATGAAAGGGTTTTGAAAACTGGACAAAAATCATAGACAATCATAGACTGGAATCATAGACAATGGGTGATTTCAAGTATGGTGTTTAGGGCTGGTGTTAGTGTTTATCAAACTGGTGTTTGTGTGTAATAAACATTAACACCGGCCTTAAACACCATACTTGAAATCACCCTAAGAGTACTCTCAAAACGAAAACAGGTGCATTGTACTGCATTATACTACGGCGTTGAGAAAGTATGCAATATCATTGTGTGGCGCCAGGGGTGTCAGATTGTGACAGACATAACTGCGCTCTGTAAGTGACATTATTATAATTATTACTATTATTATATACTCCAGGTAGTTTTTACTATTATAAACTTGCTTTTCATTTTGTCGGACCTGCAGAACTGGGCGGCGAGCAAGGGTCTAACGGTGCTGGTCCTGGTCCTAAATGTAGGCTTCACCGTCCTATTCACGAGTCTCTTTCTGCAGATGGAGGAAGAAGGAAACTGGGACAGTTGGCCCTAACACTTTTAGTCCCGTAAACGCCACAAACAGAACTGGGACAGTTGGCCCTGACTCTTTTAGTCCCGCACATGTGCCATGAAACTAACAGAGCGCAGAGTTTAATGTAGTGCATTTCATAAACTGTGCTGACGGGATCGAATGGGTTAGGGAGACTGGGTCAGTTGGCCCTAACTCTTTTAGTCTCGTAAACGCCATGAACAGAACTGGGAAAGTTGGCCCTAACTCTTTTAGTCCCGTACATGTGCCATGAACCTAAACAGAGCACAGAGTTTAGTGTCGTGCATTTCATATACTGCGCCGACGGGATAGAGTTGGGTTATTTAATTGACGCACACAATGCAACAGCAGCAACTCAGTACTTCATCGTTCATTATTACCTTCGATTGTCAACTTTTTCTCATGTCATCGTCGCTGCCTCAACTAATTTGTTTTGTCTATAAAAGCCATAGACATAATTATGATTATTATTAATTATCACTCTGCATGAACTGTCAAAGACATTTTTACGAACTACGGAATGTGGAATTTTCAAGAGATTATGTGTTTGTTATTTTTTATAACCGTGAAAACGCCCACATGTGTAGTTAAATGTGAGAGACAGACTAAAGCATCACTGCAATTGACCATTGCTGGAACATTTACTACAGACCAAGCCTTTGTACATACGGCCTTTCTTTTTAGATTGCTGGATAGTTATGAGAGCATGAAGCTTTTTGCCGAAAGACGAAAGATTGTTTTTTGCTTACCATTCCTCAAGCCTGCATGGTGTGAACTTGAATTTATAGCATGGCATTTGATTAATCTGCATCTAACATAAGTGTGGAGATCTGATGAACGGAAGTGTTTCAGGCTTACATGGCAGTTTCATAGAAAGAATCAGTTCTAAAGCAGTATCATGGAACTTAGAAAGGACGCAAACAAAAGGACTTTATTTCTGCAAAGTGTTGTGAGGTAATTTCTTATATATATATATATATATATATATAGCTTTATGTTTTAGTTTGATAAGTTGAAATATTCTTTGAAAAATAGGTAGGCGAGCTACTTAAACTGGGGACTGTTTAGAAACATTTTACTTTAAAGGTTCTGTATTAAAATTGTTAGGAGTTAAAAACCCTCTATAATTACTAACCAGCATTATGATAATCTGTATAATCATTCATGTATACCACTCTTACTAATGGTGTCAAACATTTTAACAATTCTTTTTTGCTGGATGATGTATAGATGTGATTTATAAATTCCTGTGTTAACAATAATATCTTGAAAGCTTTACATCACTAACAACCTTTGATTGTTCTGCTACTTAACAACTTTTTGTTTCCATTTGTATTTTATTCTGTCAGATGTTCTAATCTAATTTTCTCATTCTATATCTTTTCCTATTGATCTCCTCTCCTTTGCAGTCCTGGTCTGCAAGCAAGGGCCTAACCTTCCTAGTCCTGGCGCTCAACGTGGGCTTCACCGTTCTCTTCACAAGCATGTTCCTACAGATGGAGGAGGGAGGGGCGGAATGGGGGCCTTAAAACTGGCCTTGGTTTTAGTCTTTGACCTACGTACGACTTATCTAAAGCCTGGCGCACACAGAGCGGACTCGATCCCGATCCGAGCCGACTGGTTTTCAGTCAGGCTAGAGTCGGGCCTGATCAGTCAGAGCTGATATAATGTGTTAAAATTGGCTCCGACTGGCATCGGATTAGCTCCCAAGTGGCAAAATGGGAGTCTTGAGGCAATGCATACTGACCCTATTTGGCTAAAAATCAGTCGGATCGGGGCGAGTCGGCTCTGTGTGCGTTGGGCTTAAATCTAGTTATCCATAGAAGGCCTCAATCTACTACACTTGACATGAAATTATGGAGTCGCCATTCTCTTTACAAGCCTATTACTACAGATTGAACACAGGAAAGAGGATAGCGTGGGCCATAAAAGGGCTTTGGTTTTGGCCTTGGTCTTGGTCTTCAAACCACTTCTGCACTATACCTGGTCTGACATAAAAGACCTAATTCAGCTAGTCTGATCACTCTTTGTACGCATCACGGTTCTCCTCACAGACCTAGGCCTTGTTGCAGAAAGATATACAATCGATTGTAAGTCAGAACATTTGTGCGTTTCAACCAATCAGATTTGCACATTTTATAGTCACACGATCTGACTTACAATTAATTGCAACTTTAAAATCAATTGCATCTCATTCTGCAACAGGGACCTGGTCCTACAAAATCCCAATCCATCAGCAAGGATCTAACTCTGCTAGTCTTGGCACTCAACGTGGGCCTCGCCATTATCTATCTTCACAAGAGTGGTCTTGAAAATTGTTCTACTTTGCCAAAGTGGACTTGACACTGATCTAGACTGGTCTACAAGAAAATTGCTTGATTCAGCAAATCTTCTGTAATGCTCGTTGTATTTTCAATTATAACGTTTTCTCAAAAATACACTCTTTGTAACTCAGTACTGCTGTAAAGTACTGATTCTAAAATGATGCTAGAAAATAAACTACCAAATTCAATTTCATCAACGGTCCCAAATAATCTTTAGATCCAGTCGATAAAATAATATGTCTACATCTTGCTTAGATGGTTCTAACTTTCTGAATATTTTTGAAGATTTTAGTTTAAAATGTGAACTGTCCGATACATGCAGAATAACAAATAGGTAGAAGTTTTTTTTTCTCTCGTTAAATAGCAAACCCATTTTGTGAAGTGATGTTGGCATTATATAGAAAAATTATTTATTTATGAATTATAATTAATTATATAGTTCATAAATGAATAATTAAGTTTAAATAAAGTGATTGAAAGCAGATAGATTTGCTGTACGAAAATGTGTTGAAGTTAAGTTATGTTGCTTGACAATTTTGTGCAATGGTTATTCTTATTTCTCTTTTATATACAGGGTGGCCCAGAAATAACGGAACGGGGCACTTCCCAAAATAAAGTAACAAAATGAACATGTCCATCGGATAGGGTGTCCTTTCCAATGAACAACGATACCAAGGAAAGTAATTTTGGACGTGTAGTTTTTGTTTTAGGGCGCTTTGAGTGAGACCATGTCAGGTTCCTATTTTTGTCAATTTTTACCAAGTCAGTGTCTGATAAATGAGACTTACTGCCCCTCATACTAGTGACCAATTAAGCCCATTCTCTCGGCCTTCATTTTGTTACTTTACTTTGGGAAGTGCCCCGTTCCGTTATTTCTGGGCCACCCTGTATAAAAGACAATATTTATTCAATTATTTATTGATGCTTTTTTAGCTGGTTGTCTCTGCTCAAGCAGTAGTGAGTCTATATGGTAACGTAATCGATAGATTACTATTAAAAAAAATAAAAATCCCCAAAGAAGCATGAAAAACCTTTTTTCAGAAGTAAATGTTTTACAATATCTAATGAATGTGATGGTACAAAGTTCAAACTTGACTTGAAAATGGAAATGAGACAAATGGTAACATTCTCTCAATGTCAGAGATGTTATAGTGGTGTAAAGTGGTTTATATCTGAAGAATTTTTTATCGATAATCAGGAGGAGATCTATCAATAGATCAACCCCTCTCAACAAAAGAAACCGCTTGCAGATATATGCCAGTGCGATGAAAATTGGAAGATCATTTCCTAGCAAGATTTTATACAATTTAACTCCAATTCTGGTGCTATAAATATATCATGAACTGATGTTGGTCGTATAAATTCTTTTAAAGTAGCCAACACCTCAAAATAGACAGTTGTTACGTATAAATTAATCCTTTAATTATACAGTTTCTTGTTGTGACAATCGAAAATGAAGGGCACATTTTATTGAGCAAAGTAAACCATTTCAAAATATACTGAAACATAACATATGACAGTGTGCTCATACATGAGGTCACAAATAGTGGTAATTTTGGCTCAAAACATGGCGTTCATGAAACTGGCATATAACAGTTCTTTTATTCTCGGCTGATCTTGATCAGTTTTCATTGATGATTCCTATCAATCTGCTTCTAATTATGGAAATTTGACTATATTACAATTTGACTATGGTATATAATGCATTCTCCATAGTTGCCGACCCAAGTATATTTCGGACCAGTCCTGAACGAGTGAATGAAAGTGTTAATAGATAATCCCATTGCTCATACAATTATGGAATAGGAAAAGGTTTAAGACCCTCTAGGAAGGCAGAATCTTTGATTAAAGTGGTAGACCAATTATCATTGCTATAACGCATTTTGAGACACTATGTATAGTTCTACTATATGTGACTGGCTAAAGCAAAACCCGGCACTTGTCGGTAATTCATGTTTTGAAGAAATGGGCATTTTAAGTACACACAATGTGTGTCAAAGACCTATGATTGTAAAATTGAAACAATCATATCTTCGCCAATTATTGACCAATTAGTTAGAACAAAGGGTCAAATGAAAGCTTGTGATGAGGCCTTTGTAATGGTATGAAAATCTACATTTTCATTATTTACCGACAAGTGCCGGGTTATGCTATAGCCGGTCACATATCACAGCATTTCGTGATTAAATGTCTGTTTTTCATAGCATTCATTTTTATGATTGAATGTCTGTTGGTCATAGTGTTTCTTCATGACTAAACGTTTTATTAATCCTTGTGCCATGATAGAGTCAGACAACTGCTTGAGGGTCTGTGTAAGTTTATTTATTTAAGGCTAGCTTTATAATCATAGATTAGTGTGAAATTTGTTGGCGTTTGTTAGAAAGTTTCGAGCTCGTATACAAAGGGTTTGGTCCTGAATCATGATTATGATTTAAATCACAATTTAAATTACCAAAGTAACTACATTTGTCTAATGACTGATTGAAATTTATCTTTTAGGAACATTACTGCTGCTGTTTTTGTTAGTACTGGTAAAAAACTTAATCTACATTATATATACAAAAAAGTTGAAGATATTTGGATCGAGGTAATTATAGAAAGATAAGAGTGCTTTTGTTATTAGAGCATTGATTTTATATACATTTCTTCAAAAATGTGTATTTTTAAATTGTGGTCTAAATAAAGCTAATCAAAATCATGATTTTAGCCCAACTCGGAGAAGGTACGTGTTACCTTATCTACTGGTACAGATCCGATGATACATCAAGTGTATTCCTTTAATTTTTTCATGATTTGTCATATAAAACTGCCCTGAATTTATCATGGTTTCTAAGCAAAGAAAGTTCAGTCATGTTTTGAAATTATCAAAAATATTATCTAAAGCAAAGCCTCATTTGGGGCAAACTTTGATAATATATTTTTAAAGGTTTAAGACATTCAACGTTATCATGAATATATTATTAAGAGGCTGTTTGTTCTTACTATCTAAACCTTAATTTGTGTCAAAATTATGCAAAAAGTAATGTAAATTAATTCTATATATGTATTCATATTTTTTCATTATTAATGGTTATATATTTCTGATATTTTGTATGTGTCCTTTTTCTCAAAGCAACATATTTCCTATATAGTATGTTTTGTTCATTCAATGTGTATTTGATATCCTGTAGATAAGAATAATAATATATTGAAATTATTGTGGAAAATATGGCCCTGTTGAAATTTTGTTGAAATAGGTTAAAGGTGCAATATAATAGCCCTAATCAAACTATAATATAAGACTCATTTGTGATCTTTAAGTTCACATTGGCCATGTCGGGCAAGTAATATATAAAGACTTGTCAAGTAAGATTTTGGTCCCAATCCAGCTCGGGGTTACCTTGCACAGCAATTAATATATTCAAAAGAGTGTTGTTTGTCTGTTCCATCAAAGCATTTGGCATTAATAATGTTTTGGTTGCCAACATTTATTTGAGTTGCCCAAACTTATTTGAGTTGCCCAGGCAAGTGAGCTAACAGTAGATTGGAGCTCAGGGACTGCATAAGAGCATATAAGAATGGGTAAAAAATAATCTTTTGGCAAAAACAACTTTTATGGTGTCTTATAGCGAGTGTTAAATCTTCACTTCAATTTGTTGAAATGAGTAAATAGTTAAAGGCGAGTTGGAATACTAGATACATGTATATGATTATAAGTAATCAGACAATTTGGGTCCTTTTGCAGAAAGACTTGCAATTGACTGTTAAGTTGCAATTAATTGTAAGTCAGAAAACTTGCGCATCTTTAACCAATCAGATGTACTCATTTAGTCACATGATCGGACTTACATTCAATTGCAACTTTACAATCGATCGCATCTCTTTCTGCAACAGGGCCTTCGTAATATTCCAAGAGAAACTAGCTGAGCCTTTTAGTTGCCAAGTGTCAAGCAACTATCCCAGTTTCATATTTTTGCATAAAGGATCTTTGCTTATAAATTCTTGTATTATAACAACTGAAAATTTCAATCTACAATAATATTGTAATTTTAAGAACGAGTGAGCTAGGTGCAAATTTCATATATGACTTTTGACTCGGACATCATCGGACTGCGACATTGAACTCTACTTCGGTATCGACCTCGACTTCAAGCATGCAAATCCGACAGTGCATTATCAAGTTGTATATTTCTTTCTTCGCTTGTTTGTAGCATAGATAACAAATACCAGGTATACTTTTTTTTCCTTTTGCGTGAGCGTGTGCGTGTGTGCAATAGCTATTAAAAAAACTCTATCAAACGTAATTTACTATGTAGACCCAATTGGTGCAAATATAGAAATTACTTCTATTTATGTGTATAATTTTTTTTATCACAAAGAGGGGTGTTTGTAGAATGCTGCAGTTATTTGGATATATAGTAGTCGAATCGCCTACAAGGTGACTAGATTAGTATCCAGTGAATGCACTGGAAATCCTTCATATTGTTTGCATTCTTTGTGAAGAAAAAAGGACACCAAACCATATAATGACATTGTTATAGCCTATTTATTACCTATTTTACCTAGAATATTTTATCTATTTATCATAATAGAGTAGTGATAGGTGCATTCAGATACGACATATTATACCTATTTAATTATAGTGCAGTTATATTCTGTAAATATATGAAGAAAAAAAAGTGCCAGAATTTTGTTAGTGCTGTAAGTTTACTTTTAAGCAACGAATTGTACATTATTATGAAGCATTCAAACAGTATTTTAACACATTTTATGATTCAATTTTTATTAAAACATTGTGGTGGAAACTATCGTGAACATTACGTTTCGGAAATGAATGTAACTTACACAAGGGAGAGTGGCACATTTTATTCAAAATGTGTATTTGTGATTAGATATATTAATTTATAAAGGACATACATTTATTGGAAACAAATCAAATGAGAAATTGGCTGTTCCAACCCAAATGATCTTGATATCAATCATTATGTGCAACCTCGTTGATATCATCAATAAAGTGCCCCATTACTAGTATTAGGTATAACCTTTAAAATGGCATTCAAGTTATCCATAGAGAAAGGTGGACGGACAAGAGTGTGCTTTTGTTTATAACAATGAAAAATGATATACAAAAAAAAGAAGAAAAAAAGCTAGAAAATGGGAATATGTATAGTTATGTACTCACTTAGCATTTTCATGATATCATGAGATCGCCCATGAAAAATACACTACTCAAAAAAAGTTAAGGATCACTTTTTATTTTGTGTATAATTTTAAAATGACATATTTTACTCCTGAATGACCTCAAACACACTGTAATCAATACCACATTTGGTTCAGTTGTTGCATAAATTCTCTTGCATCATTTTTGTATTCCAATGAGGACACCATCTAGTCAAACAAAAAATGAAAGAACTAGGTAAGACCTCACTCATAGCTTGGAAAAAAATACAAGTTAAGAAAAAAGTGATCCTTAACTTTTTTGTAGTAGTATATATGTATATGGAAGAGCAGGTAAAAGTGAGTCAATGTTTGCATTTTGTGTTAGAATGAAAACGAAATTAATGAAGAAAAAAAAACATAGGAAAATATGTAAGCATAGGGAGTATGTAATTATTACAATTTGTTATATAATGATTGTAGGTTGCCCAGGCGGCACACCGAGTTAAAAAAAAAACGTTTGTAATTTTCACCGCACTTAAACTTAATTTGACTTAGAAAGTGGCATTGATGGGAGGGGTAAGGATCCGATCCCCCCCCCCCCCCCCGGATAACCCCCTGGGTGGGTGGGGAACAACATCCCTTTTCTTTTGGCGGATTTGGGCGAGTAAATTGAAATAAACAGTTGATTTTGAAAGTCATTGAATTGTTTTGCAGATTTTTTTCTTGCACGCGATTTTGGAAACATAACTTTCCTCGCTTTTCAAATTTTTTTCTTGTTATGACGTACCCTGGTCCACCTGGCAAGCAGGATTGTACAACATTTGTCAAAATAGTAGATTTTTAAAAGTTTTATTTAGTTATTTAGCAGATTTTGATACTGGCAACAACTACTTTGCCCGTTTTTTTTTTAGAGAAAAAATTCTTCTTTGAGCAAGTAAGTGCTGTTGTAGAACCTTAAGCATTATATAATATTCAAATTTATTGCAATGGCAGGTAGAGGGAAACACAAAACAATTTGTTTCGGGGCCTCGATTCATAAAACTTGCCTAATTATTGTAACTTAGTTCCATTTATGGCAACATATAAAATGCGCTATGCTGATTGGCTGCTGACATGGTATAGTTACAATAACTGGACATTTACTGGAAAGTTTGTTTTAATATTTCCGCTGAAGTTGTCGACCGCCACCCTTTCTCGCCCCCCCCCCCCCCCCTACGATTGTTTCCGGTTGCGCCACTATTACAAGAGTACGTGTGTGAAAGGTGACACATAATATGTATAAATCAAAAAGAGAAGAGACAATGGGGGTTCTCCTCCGTGATTCGGACCCGAGACCTCCGGATTGCTAGACCGGTGCTCTTTTTGTAGATTTGTGAACACAAAAATGGGTATGCTGTGAATTAATATAATCACTTCTTTAAAAAAAAAAGTTTTGCAGTAAAATAGAAGCACTCAAGGTTTGTACTTTGAAGTGGGTTTTGTTTAATCACAATATTGACAAGTTAAGCACATAAAATTACTATAATTATATAGAAGGTAGAATAATATGTGCATACATGGGAATATAATGATAATAAAGCTAGGTTGTATGCCGTATTTCTGTGAAGAGTGCGTGGTTGTGTGAATTCCCTACCGTTGAGAACACAGTGTATATTTTGTATGTGATTCACAGTGTGGACCACAGTGTGAACACACTGTACACCGTGTTAAATTGGAGCGTTTCAACAGTGTCAACACTAGTCATACTACGAAAACACTACAGGATCACAATGTGAACAGACTGAAGCACACTGAGAACACACTCGGTCACACCGTGATCTGCGTTCACAGTGTATTTTCACAGTGTGATTATTTTCGACACTTTTAAAAACGCTCTGATTTAACATTGTTTCACTGTGTGTTTACACTGACCTGCCAAATTGGGTTATTTCCGGTAGGGATGTGTGAACGAGCTTGCGTTCAGAGCAGGGAGGGGGGGGGGGGGGGGGGGGGGGCGGTGGTAAAATAATATACTACATTATTAATGTTTGACTGATGGGAGAAGTTTATTAATGTGTAACAACGGAACACAACAACAGCTTTTGATGAACCTAACATATTAAGTTGTCACAATCATGAGGCCCTCGTTTACGTAGTAAAGAGTGTAACGATTTTAATATAGTGTTAATCTTTTGAATATGAGTCGTGAAACATCAACGAAGTGATAACCTTCCATCCTTTCGACTAACAAGTGTTTCGTATGATGTTCGAAATGTTTTTATTGTTAACTGTAAAAAAAAAATGTTTACCATAGAAAAATGATACTTTATTTGGTAATTATATACATTTACGTGAATTTTCTCCGTCTTTGTATTAAAACAAGTGTACATTTTTGGCAGGAATTTGTAGTCCCGTTGCGTTAAAGAAAACGGAAAATACCGCCTTAGTTCACCAAAACATATAGATGATATTAGCATATTGTTGAAATATTTACAGTAAAACATTATTTGAATTAGAGACACTTTCGTGGAGCGGGTAATCAATTGATACATATTTAGGAAGAAATATGAAAAAATATGCATTTAATAAGTACATTTTACATTGTATTTCCAGGTATCTGATTATGATATATTGTGCCGTAACAGAGGCTGTATAATGGAGGAGAGGCTGAAATGCAAAGTGTAGATTTTCATTGTATTTGCTCTCTGTAAATTAGCCTATGAGTCTAGGTCATAATTTTCTTAAACAATTATAATTGTCTTAACAATTTAATATAATGTATAGGCTCCACTTTCCTTCATTTAAAAAATAATAAATAAATATGAAGTATGATGACAGAAGTGTGTAGGAAAAAGACAAAATACAATGAAGTTTGAAACACGTTATTCAAAAAGATGTTTACAAATTCTCCCATGTTAGGTAGAGCAGAGATTTACGTCGAATAATAAGAGTGAAATTCAGGCAAATTATTCAGAGCATCAATCAAATTCAACTCTGAATTTGTTTACAAAGTAGTTTAATTGGAATAGTATTAGTTGAATGTGCATGATTTGGTTAAGGGTATGCTTTTAATCAGGAAATTGGGAACCAAGAGAAAAGTTGAAAGTTAAAGTAGCACGTAAAGTTGCTTAACACGAATTAAAAACTCATAATAATTGAAGAAGTCATTCATCCATATTATGTTTTTAATGCTTTTAAATTCAAGATTGGAGAATGTATTATGCTATTGTGTGCCAGCCACTTTCAGACCAACTAATGACGAACCCTATACTGCACTCGATGAATATTGCGATTATGGTTTTGGCGACAGTAAAGCCCTCCGCACACAGAGCCGACCGGACTCGATCCGACTTGTTTTCAGTCAGGCTAGAGTCGATTTCGCTTTAGTCGGAGCCGATTCAACATGTTGAATCGGCTTGAATGATCTCCGACTGGCTCTTGACCGGCAAAAAAAGGAGTCCTGAGGCAACGTATAATGAGCTGAAGCTACTGAAAAGCAGTCGGGTCGAGTCGGCTCTGTGTGGAGGGCATAAAGGCAAATGAATAAAATCATTTCATAGATTAAAATGTAAATTCAAATAATAATTTGCTTCGACATCACACTATTTCGTAGTAGTGTGAAGAGGTGTTCTGGTCTAGTGGTCAGAGCTCTGCTCTTAGCACTAATAGGCCCGGGGTTCGAATCCTAGGCTGCGTCTCTCGGATGGTGACGTTAAATGGCGGTCCCAGACGTAAACAATCATGATTGATTGAGCGCGCTTGTAAGCATCAAATCACCAACCAATCAACCATCAACATGTATGTCTCTTAAAATAGATAAGCAAAAGTCGCACAACTAGATGGAATAATTATCTTATAATACATAATGTAGATGTTAGGCCTGTAGAAGAACGTAAACTGTTTTGTTTTTATAAATTATCCCCAATTAAATCACACATTGTCGTGGCTTAAACAAAAACTAAATATTTTAGTATTTCATATAAATTATATTAAACTCCGTTTGTGACATAGCTATGCCCCTCTAGGGCCTTTATTGGTTACCCATAACCCCCATAACCTATTCATATTTTACTCGTTACACGAAAAAAATGTATTTATATACTGACGAAATTATTATAATATCTTAAAAGATTATCAAAACAATGTGCCTATAAGAGTATAATTATATGAATTGTATATTTTATGTCTGTCACTGTCAAAAGGTTGCTGTTGTAAAATGGGTGTACTTATTTATGTTTGCATTTTCTCATTATTATTATTATTATTATTGTTATTATTATTCGTCGGTCATACAGAACATGTTAATAAAGAGATAACAATGATGTTTTGGCGATTTCCGTTTTGTCACAAATAAAATGACACAAAAATGGAAACGAAAATCTGGTACAGTTCTTTCTTTTTTCTTCTTCTTATTTTGTGTGTACATTTAGCAGAGCGTAATCTGTTTTAAAGGGATTTATCATCTTTGTTGGCGTGAGCAGAAAGTGATGAATGGATGGTAAAATGTGTAGATTTGTTACTTGATATGTCCTCTGAGTATGGTGTGAAAATGTCACCTCAAACGGATATTATATGGCTAAGTAATGAGCAAAAATACCAAATCATATTTACAGGGTCATGACTATCCAGTGGATAGTTTAGAATCCGAACACTTTTAATCGTAAATATCTTTTTTTAACAAAAGGGAAATTTGAAAAAAATAAAATGGGGTAATACTGATACAACACGATATGAGAGAACCACTAGATTTCTAATTGAGTTTTGTGGATTTGGACAATGATACTAGAAATCACTTTGATGATGTACGTAAAGTTATACAGCGTATTATTAATGAATGCAATGGTGTGCATGCGCAATAATCGCTTCGGCGTTTTATAATTACGTCGACCAAAACGGTATAATTTGATAATCTCGCACTCATCTCGTGTTTCAAATTCAATATTACGGTCTTTTCGCAAACGTGAAGACGACGAGTAGTGGGGTGGTTAAGGGGTCCATGACTGCATTTTGGGGTACGATTGTTTTACTTGGCATACATACTCCTTGGATCAAAAGAAGAAAATTCGTCAAAAGAGACACTCTGTATCTATGCAAATTAGGCCTAATTTCCATAATTGATATACAGAGTGTCTCTTTGGATAAATTTTCTTCTTTTGATCCAAGGAGTTTGTATGCCAAGTAAAACAATTGTACCCCAAACTGCAGTGAACACCCATATTTGTGGCCCCTACTAGAAGAAATGACGTCATTTAGGCGAGAAATTACGTCACTTACGTTCTCTCTCGTCGTCTGGCCAATCTGAGCACTAGTTCATGCCCGATTTCAGGTTCGTCGGAAAATCCAGTGCGCCGTCTTCAGAATTACGTAATCAGAGAAGTATCAACATGTATGTGTGTGTGTGTGTGTGTTTTATACGTGTATATGTGTATGTGTGGTGGATTATGTAACTGGTGTATGCGTGTGTGTTTGAATGTGTGCGTGTGTGGCTTTGTGTACGTGTGTGCGCATTTGTGCGTGTGTGTGTGTTTGTGAGTGTATATGTGTTTGTTTGTGTTTGTTGGAATGCGAGTGCCTGCGTGCGTGTGTGTATCTGCGTATGTGTACGGGTATGGGTTTTTGTTTGAGTGTGTGCGTGTGTTTGTGTTTGTTTGAGTGCTCGCGTGGATGAGTGTGCGTGTGTGTGTTTGTGTTTATGTGGATGTGCGTTTGTGGGTGTTTGTGTGCATTTGTGAGTGTGCATTCATGTGTGTGTGTTTGTGTGGGTG
>JBAMJV010003584.1:0-5000 GCA_037951105.1 Echinarachnius parma | reverse complement strand
AAAAGGACTACTAACGTAATGTAGCAGTTTTTCTACATCTCTTTTCGATCAACATTGCCACTCACCATTGAGTTTAGTCAATGGAAACGCTAACGCCGGATGGACATGATGCTCTCCTAACATACATATTGAGTTAAAGGGGACCACCGGGCATTATAAAACCAATGCTTAGTTGTTTTGGTCCTATAATTGAATATCAATCATACAGTCTCATGGGGTCTGATATGTTTCTGTAATTTGAGAACAATGCAATTAATTACTACGACCTACGGAACCACGGCTATTTAGTGGTTCGCGCGCGCGACTTTGTTTGCACGACCGCTCAATCAATGCGCGTACGTTATATGGTATAGTATGTGCGATTTATCGCATAGCCCATGCGATAGTTAGTATCGTTTCGGGCATGCAGGCAATTCACCCGTGCGCGCTCGCACTTTGATGTACACACTACAACGGTAGTGTTGGAGTCATGGTACACACAATGCCCAGCGCTATAGCCACCGCACCATGCATAATACACGTAGGTTACTCTGCATGCATGCAATAGTACAGTGCTTGTATAGCGCTACGTGTATACGCGATAGATGCTGTTTCTGAACGCCAAGTTGATATTTTATTCTCTGCACACAAGAGATTTTCGAGATTTTCTCTGCTTGCTGCGATATATCGCAGTTGCTTCCGATAAGAGGATCGTTAAGTGATATCGTAATCGGAACTGCGCTGACAGAATGATTGACAGGTGATATCAAAAATTATTCTCTGGCGACGTAGAAATACTTTCAGGATCACAGACTTGTTTTGTATGTTCATTTAAGATATGTCTTTGATGTAAGAGAGCTAAATCTCTGTCTGGTGGTACCCTTTAATAATGTAAATGAGTATGTTTATTGACATTTAAAGAAGAAAAAATAATAAAGCAATATATGCAGCTATTTGACAAACTTCTATCACCATTGATAGGCATTGATGTACAGTAAGTTAATGGAAATCATAAACCCCTAATAAGTTGAGGCGACCGGTAGACACATTTGCAGTAACATTAAAGGGATCTAGTATAACATTGTCCAAAATCTCAAAATCCAATTGGAATTCTAGCGGATCCCACATACCATGCATACCTTGTTGTATTCGTATTAACAGTAGAAGCATGGGGCGGGTTTTGGTTTTTTGGTTTTCCCTTTCGTTAACAAGATATATATGATTGAAGTGTTCAGATGTTAAACTATCCACTTGATAGTCGTCGTTATCGTGTACAATGCCAGTGCAATGAGTTAGTGAATATCACTTTGCATTTTGGCTTGTTACTTGGCCATATCACGTCCATCAACTTTAAATGTTCACACAACACCCATTGGACATATCAGATCACAACAATACTCATACAACAATTGTATCATCCATTCATCACTTTTTTGCACATGTCAACAAAGTTATTCGATCCCTTTATCAATAAATTGTCTTTTTAAGTAAAGGATATTCTGAGTGAGTTGGTTGGTTGAAGATTGAAGAAAAAAACAACTGAAACAATATACAGCTGTTCAACAACACCTACTATTAACTGCCTCGCACCATTGGTATAAGCATGGACCCTAACGCCATGAAGTTTGGTCGACGGAAGCTATAACGCAGTAATGGGCCGAACGGTCACCACCCACCATCATGGGACAATTTGGAAATATTACAAGAGAAAAACTAAATCAATACAGCTGCCTGGCGAAGCTTTCAACTGCCCCGCACTATTTGATATCTGTCAATTTAAACTTTCCTAGCTTTAAAATCCTTTATTAAAATGTAGAATGATAATTCATGCTAATTTCTTCAAAATCTTTACAGCTGTCTTCTGATACAGTTTTACTTTTAATGTTCAACTTCCTCGCACCATCGATGTGAATTGGTGGAAATAGTAACGCCGTATAGGCATGGGACGGGCTCGAGCCATCATCCGATATTGGACTCAATCCCGACATCAGTATTATGTTTAATTATCAAGATGAATATTAATTCACTAATTTCCCTGGCTATAGAAGCAAAACAATACATATGATCCCGATATCCTTTCCTTTTATCTAGATGTATGATACAGAGTAACCGTATTAATTATTCAATGATAGTAATAATAATAATAGCAGGCATAAAGTGCCATCTATAATTGTAGGCAACCCATTCGATTCAGACACATAACGAAAGAAAGAAAATGAAAGTGGCAGCAATAGTAGAGAAATTAAACAGAAGTACCCAAAATAAAACTACATAGCATACTTTGAACTATCAATTTGAGACAAGTTCGACTTTAGTGTTAATGAGTATCTATATTAGTGTCACTATCTCTATATTATAGGAACAACACGTATAAAACCCTGGATTTGATTATACGCTGTATAAAACACGCCAGGGAGATGTCGCTATTTTGAATAATCCTAATAATGATAATAATGTTTATCGGTATCAGATTCAATGAACATGAATATTGCTGGGAATTATGTTAAACAATTGAAAACAACAACAAATGCCAAAAGCCTGTCGCCCTCTTTTTTATTTGAACTGCCTCACACCAACGGTATAAAACAATGGAAACGACAACGCCTTGTAAATACGAGGCGCGCGGTCACAACTCTCTGACAGTATAAATTGGACTCCCCCTGATCCAGGAATCTATTCTCGGTATACAAAAGCACTGCAAAACTTGAAGAAGAAAACAAAAAGTCGACTAAATTAAAGGGGGAAATCAAATGCGTTTTGGTGAAACGCAATGTTGACGTGGTGTGGCAAGGTTGTAGAGCGCGCGCTCTCCAATATTAAGAGGGATCCGAATTCGAATCCAGTGTATTGCGATCCAATGCGTCTGTCCTTCAGCAAGATAATTTGTCCTATCATATTGTTACTCTCTAGCCTGTGTTGGGGATAAATGGGATCCGGAATGATGTAAACGTGGTTCCTGAGCATTGTGTGCATCTAAAGCTGTCTGGAATACTCCCTAGGGAGTGGGAAATGTGCACTCTGTTTGCTTGAATGATTGCAGAGTGTATATATCCGTTGACCGGGGTTATGATAATAGTGAAAAGTGATATGATACTCCCGCGAATAGAGCGATAACATTATTTTATTATAACGTTATAATTATGATTACAATGATTAGTATACATAATATTTTACAAAATAGAAAAGGTTAGCAACACTAGCGTTGTGTGGTCAAACTAATGGTGGGCATGCGAATTGGGGACACATCGTCTTTATTTCTGTATTCCTTGAATTATCCCGTTCTGTTTTGTATTGTTTTTATTAGATTATTGGGGCAGGTGCTCCCCGTGCGCGCACCCCCCCCCCCCCCCCTCCCCCCCACCCACCCACCCCCATTCCATCCGGCACTACGCCACTGGTTGGCATAACAACTAAACGTTAATGTACATCTCTTATTATTAAATTATAATGAAGGGTGGCCGCGTTGCAGCATGCACAAATCATTCCAAATTAAAGCTGGTGAGTATACCTTATCCAGTGACTTCATGACATCTATGGGCGATGGCACACGATCGCGCTCGCATGAATTATGAACGCAATGCAGTGTGTGTACAGTGGCTGCAAATGCTATGCAGAATACATTGCAAGGCGCGGACTCTTGCTTGCCTACCTACGCTACCTCGCTACTGTACGATCTCCCGCCAATAGTTCGAGCAAACAAACCCACCACCACCATTCTCGCTCATTTCGGCAGAGGACTCAAATAAATCGCGGGTATTGCTTCCCCAAAAAAAATCCAGGCGTTGAAAAAAGCAAACGGCTCTTACTTTTGCACGCATCTATCTAGTCGTCGCATGCACCCACTCGTGCACGAGTACGTTGCTGCCACAATATTTATTTTGGAATGCGATGACGGCGTTGACAAGGTGAAGGGAGATTTTCTTACGAAGCCGTCATTTTTTTCGTTACAGAGGGAGCTAGAAGCGAGGTACCCTAGCTAGCTACACATCTCGGGCATCATCATCATATTATTGGAGGAAGAGGGATTGAAGATCGAAAAGAGGAGAACGCCGGTGTACTGTATACACAGATAGCGCGGGAGCAGCGTACATCATGCGTATCATCATTATCCGTGTTCACACAACACACACAAGTGACACTGACAGTTAAACCTGCTGACGGTATCATACGTTAATAGTTGCCGGTTAGAAATAGGGAGATATAATATCGCGGAACGGAGTATAGAAAGTGGGAATTAAACATTAGACATCACTTCAGAGGCGGGAAATTCTGTGCATGGATATTGTGTTTGATAAAAAACCTGCTGCGAATACATGTAGCTTTAATATATCTATCGGCTGTCGCAATTTTCTTAAATTATTAGCATCAGTAAGTTGCTTGTTATTCGCATCGATTTTTGTCTGATCTTTCGAGTTTGATCAAACACGGTCAGGAGGACTATTATAAACAAAGCAATAACACCAACAACAAAAATCACGTAATAATATAGAGACTGATATAAAATTCAAAATGGAGCTAAAAGGAACGATATGCCGACTGGCCAAAGGAATGGAATATCTTGCTGTAATTTTATTCGGACTTGCTATAGCCGCCAATTCGAGCAAACCACCAATAACTTGTAAGTATAACAGCGGTCATATTTCATTTTGAAAGGTTTAATCTTTGGGGTCATATTTTTCATCCATCATTCATTTCGTCTTGAAAAGGTCGTGCCTATTTGCAAAATGTTCGCCAAAAAATGGCGCTAGTGAAAAAGTGTACCCATGGCCATGGCAAGAAAACCTAACCTTAACCCTAACCCTATATACTGTATTTGGTGGCTTTATATGTTAGGCTAGTTTGGTGGCTATAATGGTTAGATATGGTGGCTATATTTATAGTTAGGGTGCTCAATGCATGGCGCTGTTTTCCTGGCCATGGTTACATGTATACTTCTCTACGAATGCCCCTAAAAATATCAACAACTTGACCAATCGCCGTGACGTCACGATTGCATCCACGCTCATGTCTCCCCTTTATAT